>JAPXFQ010000819.1:0-45465 GCA_028564705.1 Apricaphanius iberus | reverse complement strand
ACATTTTCGTCGGGTTTGGCTCGAAAGGGTCTTTTGCATAGGCTGTTGAATTTTTACTGCATGTACTCACAAACCAATTTAAAGAGTTCTGTGATCCTTACAGAAAGACTATCATGAGGAAAAAGAAGAGCTGGCCGCATACACGTCTTTTTGACGATTGGGGACTTGGTCCCTATTAACACCTTCTTTCAGTAGATCACGGTGCAATGCACAAGTTAGACACAATTTGCAGATTCAAACAACCAACACTATGAAGACCTGACAGTCATAAGTTTTCAGCAAGCATACAAATGAAACAGCAGGAAAAAAAGTTGTGCAACCGTTCCCATTTGCATCAAACCACTCACTGTCAAAGAACCTGAAGGGAATAATTTCCCCTTGGAGTAAAGCGAATGATTCTTTTTGCACCAAATAAGATATGTAACAGGGCTATGCGGCAGTGCCGTAGTACTTCTGTGGTAGAGTAAGTAAATATGGACTTAATGACAAAACACTGGGCTGAATTTTCAAGAGTTGTTTCACTCCGTGGATAGGACGCATTTTCGGTGCAAAAGTAGCTAACCGCAAGAAGTGGCCGTGGCTTTTTGCCGGACAGTTCCTAATTAGTATATTGGTGAGTATCCCTGCTTGTCACGTGGTAAACAAGGGTTTTCTTTCCTGATGGGTAGTTGCCTCTCTTTAAAGTGGAATATAATGCAGGTACCTTTCATATAAATAGTTACAATTTAAACACAACAAAGCCTCTTCTTGTTATAGCCATTTGGTCAGAGAAGTGATCTGTACTTTTCTTTATATCATAACTTTAACATAATCAATGACAATTTAAACACAACTCAGTCTTTTCTTTGTAGGTATTTGGTCCTAGAATTGACTCGGAATTTTCTTTATATTGAATTTTTTGGTTTTCGTATTGGGGGAAACCCATCGGTTGTAACTAGGACGGACTTAGGGGAGACTGAATTTGAGAGAGGGATTTTCATTTTAGCATAGCTGTCAGCATCCCTGCCGTTGAAGCGGCAAATGAGCTTGGAATGCCAGATCGGAAGCAAAAGCAAGGGTTCCTGCTTTTCTGGTGCCAACACGGATTGAAAACAGTTAAGTAGATGCATTGGCCGGAAATCGAACCCGGGCCTCCTGCGTGGCAGGCAAGAATTCTACCACTGAACCACCAATGCCGTGAAGCCCTTCCTCCATACCATGTGTGCGTGATCGCAGCTTTAGCTCTTCCCGCTAAAACAGATTAGTTGGTGTAGTTTCATGACGTAGTTGAGTTTCATTTAAAAACTGTCTTCATTCTTCAACAGCTTCCCGCTAAAACAAATTTGTTGCAGTAGTTTAGGGACAAGACTGAGTTTTTTTACAAACGGTCTTCTGTCTTCAACACCTACTTAGTGAGAAATTTCATTCTAATCCAGCTACAGAAAAGTTTTGAAGTCAAACCGTACGCTTCTCTTATACAAGGAGGAAAATGGTGAAATGAACAGCAACAAACATTTCCTTCAGCTCTCACAAGATTGCCCTGTAGTCTTTTCAATGTGAATGTTCTTCTACTGTCAGCAATGACATTAAAGCCAAGGGCTTGTCCGGAAACCTTTATTACACCAGCCACTCAACGAAGTTATTCCGAAAATGAAAACCTCCAAAATGAAACATTAAAGTTCTGTGACATTTTCGTCGGGTTTGGCTCGAAAGGGTCTTTTGCATAGGCTGTTGAATCTTTACTGCATGTACTCACAAACCAATTTAAAGAGTTCTGTGATCCTTACAGAAAGACTATCATGAGGAAAAAGAAGAGCTGGCCGCATACACGTCTTTTTGACGATTGGGGACTTGGTCCCTATTAACACCTTCTTTCAGTAGATCACGGTGCGATGCACAAGTGAGACACAATTTGCAGATTCAAACAACCAACACCATAAGCACAACCTATTCTCTCTACTCTCAGCAGCAAGCATACAGTATGATGCCTTTTCATTACATAGGGGTGATAATTCGCCTTTCAATGCACAAGTATAAAGCAAACTGTCAAAGAACCTGAAGTGAATAATTTCCCCTTGGAGTATAGCGAATGATTCTTTATGCACCAAATGAGATATGTAACAGGGCTATGCGGCAGTGCCGTAGTACTTCTGTGGTAGAGTAAGTAAATATGGACTTAATGACAAAACACTGGGCTGGATTTTCAAGAGTTTGTTTCACTGCCGTATAGGACACATTTCGGTGCAAAGCTAGCTAACCGTAACAAGAAGTGAGCCGGGCATTTGTATTGTCCGGACAAGTCCCTATTAAGTATAAGTGGTGAGTATCCCTGCTTGTCACGTTGTAAACAAGGGTTTTCTTTCCTGATGGGTAGTTGCCTCTCGATTATAGTGGAATTATAATGCAGGTACCCTCTCATATAAATAGTTAAAATTTTAAATAAACAACACAACAAACCTCAGGAGGTTATAGCCATTTGGTCAGAGAAGTGATCTGTACTTTTCTTTATATCATAACTTTAACATAATCAATGACAATTTAAACACAACTCAGTCTTTTCTTTGTAGGTATTTGGTCCTAGAATTGACTCGGAATTTTCTTTATATTGAATTTTTTGATTTTCGTATTGGGGGAAACCCATCGGTTGTAACGAGGACGGACTTAGGGGAGACTGAATTTGAGAGAGGGATTTCCATTTTAGCATAGCTGTCAGCATCCCTGCCGTTGAAGCGGCAAATGAGGTTGGAATGCCAGATCGGAAGCAAAAGCAAGGGTGCCTGCTTTTCTGGTGCCAACACGGATCGAAAACAGTTAAGTAGATGCATTGGCCAGGAATTGAACCTGGGCCTCCTGCGTGGAAGGCAAGAATTCTACCACTGAACCACCAATGCCGTGAAGCCCTTCCTCCACACCATGTATGTGTCATGACAGCTTTAGCTCTTCCCGCTAAAACAGATTAGTTGGTGTAGTTTCATGACGTAGTTGAGTTTCATTTAAAAACTGTCTTCATTCTTCAACAGCTTCCCGCTAAAACAAATTTGTTGCAGTAGTTTAGGGACAAGACTGAGTTTTTTTACAAATGGTCTTCTGTCTTCAACACCTACTTAGTGAGATATTTCATTCTAATCCAGCTACAGAAAAGTTTTGAAGTCAAACCGTACGCTTCTCTTATACAAGGAGGAAAATGGTGAAATGAACAGCAACAAACATTTCCTTCAGCTCTCACAAGATTGCCCTGTAGTGTTTTCAATGTGAATGTTCTTCTACTGTCAGCAATGACATTAAAGCCAAGGGCTTGTCCGGAAACCTGTATTAAACCAGCCACTCAAAGAAGTTATTCCGAAAATGAAAATCTCCAAAATGAAACATTAAAGTTCTGTGACATTTTCGTCGGGTTTGGCTTGAAAGGGTCTTTTGCATAGGCTGTTGATTTTTTACTGCATGTACTCACAAACCAATTTAAAGAGTTCTGTGATCCTTACAGAAAGACTATCATGAGGAAAAAGAAGAGCTGGCCGCATACACGTCTTTTTGACGATTGGGGACTTGGTCCCTATTAACACCTTCTTTCAGTAGATCACGGTGCAATGCACAAGTTAGACACAATTTGCAGATTCAAACAACCAACACTATGAAGACCTGACAGTCATAAGTTTTCAGCAAGCATACAAATGAAACAGCAGGAAAAAAAGTTGTGCAATCGTTCCCATTTGCATCAAACCACTCACTGTCAAAGAACCTGAAGGGAATAATTTCCCCTTGGAGTATAGCGAATGATTCTTTATGCACCAAATGAGATATGTAACAGGGCTATGCGGCAGTGCCGTAGTACTTCTGTGGTAGAGTAAGTAAATATGGACTTAATGACAAAACACTGGGCTGGATTTTCAAGAGTTGTTTCACTCCGTGGATAGGACGCATTTTCGGTGCAAAAGTAGCTAACCGCAAGAAGTGGCCGTGGCTTTTTGCCGGACAGGTCCTAATTAGTATAGTGGTGAGTATCCCTGCTTGTCACGTGGTAAACAAGGGTTTTCTTTCCTGATGGGTATTTGCCTCTCTTTAAAGTGGAATATAATGCAGGTACCTTTCATATAAATAGTTACAATTTAAACACAACAAAGCCTCTTCTTGTTATAGCCATTTGGTCAGAGAAGTGATCTGTACTTTTCTTTATATCATAACTTTAACATAATCAATGACAATTTAAACACAACTCAGTCTTTTCTTTGTAGGTATTTGGTAGAATTATCAACTCCATTTAGATGATGAGGGCGTACTTGCATGCTGAAGGGATTGTAGTCCAAAGAAGAAGAGTTCGAGAGACCCTTAACCTCATTGATCCAGCTGCTGCAGCCCAGAGATGGAGCCAGACTGTAGCGAGGAGAACATACCATGTGCCATTCCCTAATAGTTTATGGCACATTGATGGTCATATGCGTCTCATTCGGTAATTATCGCTAAGGTCTTGTTTTTTTTGTGTACTGGTAAAGTAGTATTGCGGAGCCATATATTTATTGTTAGTGCAAACAAGAACAAGCATTTGTTACACTGCTGATTTTTGAAGATTCCCAACTTAAGAAGTATGTGGAAGTCTGTAATTTGTATCAAAGGTAATCTTTAACTGAGGAACAAAGTCTTAAACAAAAATGCAGAAAATCACAATCACAGTTTTAAATAATTGATATGTCTAAGACCTGTGCAAGGACATCCGGGATAAAATTGTAGAGCTGCACAAGGCTAGGATGGGCTACAGGACAATAGGCCAGCAGCTTGGCGACAAGGAATTAACTATTTGGACAATAATTAGAATATGGAATAAGTTCAAGATGACGGTCAATCTCTCTCTGTCTGGAGCGCCATGCAAGATCGCTCCTCGTGGGGCATCAATGATCATGATGACAGTGAGGGATTAGCCCAGAACTACACGGGACCTGGTCAATGACCTGAATAGAGCTGGAACCACAGTTTCAAAGAAAACCATCAGTAACACACTCCGCCATAATGAATAAAATCCTGCAGTACACGCAAGGTCCCCCTGCTCAAGCCAGCACATGTCAAGGCCCATCTAAAGTTTGCCAATGACCAACTGGATGATCCAGAGGAATGAGAGGAGGTCATGTGGTCTGATGAGACAAAAGTGGAGCTTTTTGGTCTAAACTCCACTCGCCTTGTTTGGAGAAAGAAGGATGAGTACAACCCCAAGAACACCATCCCAGCTGTAAAGCATGGAGGTGGAAACATCATTGGGGATGCTTTTTCGCAAAAGGGACAGGACGACTACACAGTATTGAGGGGTGATGATGGATGGGGCTATTGCTGCATTCCATTTGTCTCGGAAACTCGGGCGTCCGAGTTGCTGTACACGAGAACGTGACGTCATTCCTGACTTAAAGCGTTCCAGCTACACTCCGAGTCGGAAACAACGTTGACGCCTGAGGACAGCAGCTGTTGAGGGGCGGGCTAGTTATTGCAATTGTTGTTAGCGACGTAGCATCTTCAGCAGACCAGCATGAAAAACAAAGCTGTACATTGTATTGCACACACAGCAAGGCCGTGCAATGTATAAATTGGTGACCGGATGAAAGCAGAAATGGTGTCAAGTATGTAAGAGCATTTAAAAACGACACTGAAATGAACAACAGTACAAATACAAAGAAAATATATATCAACACTGGGCGCAGCCTTCTTTATAATAATGAGAATTTTTTTTTGTGACTATACTATCATGCAATAAAATAGAAATTAATTTAAAAATTATCCATGATTTTCAGCATTTTTGTTTTAGATTGTCCTTCACAGTTGAAGAGTACCTTTGTTAAAAAATATAGACCTCTACATGCTTTTTAAGGGGGAAAACTTCAAAAATCAGCAGTGTATCAAATACTTGTTTTCCTCAACTGTTTCCAGGTTTTTTACTTCTCTAATCCAGCCTTTTGCTGTCTATCGACATATTAATTTTCCACATTTTTAATGTCAATAAGCTTCTTCTTATAAATATTGTTGAGTACTCTAAATGTGGAAATACACAAAATCTTTAATGTATTCCCACATACATTTATTTTTATTTAGTTTCAATTATGTTTGTCTATTTTATTAATTGTATATTAAATTATTTCCATATTTATTTCTTGCTATATTTATTTACTCTATTGATGCTAATTAAATAGTGAATTATGAAATTTTTTTTGTAATGTTTTGCAGGTGGGGTTTTGTGACACATGCTGGTATTGATGGCAACACTAGATTAATAACTTATATCAACTGCAGCACAGACAACAGAGCTTTGACGGTGTTGACTTATTTTGTTCGTGCCACTTGTTTGTATGGATTACCCTCGAGAGTCAGATCAGACCACGGAGGAGAAAACACTCTGGTTGCTCTTTTAATGAACCTTCTGCAGGGACAAGCAAGGCACATTACAGGCCACTCAGTACACAATCAACGTATAGAACGACTCTGGAGAGATGTTTTCCAGCAGGTTGTGCATTACTTCTACAGACTCTTCTATTCATTTGAAGATGAACAAATACTGAACCCAGAAGACAACACTCATAAAATGGCACTACAAATAGTTTATAAGCCAGAAATCCAGAGACAACTGAATTTATTCAGGCATGCTTGGAACAACCACAGAATCAGATCGGCGAACCACCGTACACCAACACAAATGTGGATAGATGGAATGCTATCCAACAGTGAGCAGGACTCAGCGGCTCTCAACAACGTCTTTGGAGATGACCCATACAGTCAAGAAAATCTGGAAACTGCCTTGGCAAGACATGGCATACAGCTCACCCAGTTACAAGGAAACACTGAAGACATAGAACAAATACTGACTGTGTCACAACCACACTTTAACCTGACCTCTGAACAGCAGCAGGAGCTGCAAAATGTGATGGATACAGCGGCAGACTTAAAGGAAAGGTACCTGCTGTGTAAAAGAGAAATTCAAAACTTTGTTCAAAGAACATAATACAATGACCAAAATGTTCAGAGAATGGATGCAACTTGAATTTGTTGCATTCCTAACATTCTGCTGTTGTGAATTAAACTTTTCCAAATCCCAATGAGTCCCTTGTGGCCTGGAAAAGCATCTCATGAAGTTTGTCCTCCTCTGTGATACCTCTAGGTAGGTAAAGGCACATTGCACAGGTAGATGCATAGGGCAAACGGCGCTGCCCTGCTTCTTGGTCATAGAAGTCAATGCAGGGCTTCCTTGGAAAACCGAGGGTAGGAACTTCATCTGCTCCAGTGACAAAAATCAATAGTTCTTCAAATCTCAGTTCAGTTACTTTATCTGCGAAAAAAGAAGAAAATCTAAGTTAACATAAGTATTAGTTTCTAAAATCAACTCTGCTTGCAAGATGTTAAGTATTCAAATATGACTGATGACATCAACATTTATATGTTCCCCTTGTTTTAATTGCTTCGGCTACACTGGCATATGATATCTTTAATTCTCCTAAATAGGTATAACTTTGAGAATAAATAAAGGATTTTTTTCTATCCGTACATTTAAAGTTTAAATACTATTTGTCATGTGCAAAATTGAATTGAACTGGTTAGGATATCATAATTAATAGTGCTGTAATCAAAAGTTATTTCATTATTGATTAATCTACCAACAAAATTTGGGGGAAAAAATGTTCAAGGTGAGTTCTTTTTTTATTTGTCTAAAACCCAGAAATATTCTGTTTAATTTGATCAGAACCAGAGAAAAGCAAGTAGAACTTTTCACAATATCTTCAATTTTGGTATGAACATGTAGTTGAGGACTCCTTGATAATCACAATACATTTCAAATGTTTTGCTGTCAATCAGCAAACGATTATCTAACATGTTGTAGTTCTAATAACAGGGAATTTGTACCTTCAATCATGTTGAGGACCATCTCCCAGCTGAAGATGGTGTCCTCTTCTGCCTCACGATGGTTGGTTCCTTTTATGCTGTAGTTGTAACAGAAGATGGCCTTGAAGGCAGTCTTTGACAGAGTTTCCTTCATGTCAGTGAACACAGGCAGGAAGGCAATCCAGTTGTTCTTGACCACGTCCCACAGCTTCCCGTATGCATTCATTCCCTCTGTAAACTGATGTATCATCTTGGCTGTTCTATTGATCAACAGAGATCAAACATACATTACTGTGCAGAAGATTACATATTTTGAAAATTGAGATTTTGTTTTTACTTAATCAAATCACTGTTGCGTAATTATAAATTAACAAGTGCTTGCAAGTTGCAGCATCTATGGCCAGGAAAAAACAACAACATAAAGCTTGGAGAAGTATACCTGTGTTTAGTTTTACAAACAAATAATTTTTCTTAATATTTTTGTATCAGTTAATAAAAATAAAATCTTATATCTCTGTTCAATCCAAACAAATAAATATATTTAAATTTGTCAGTGATTCAAAACTTTTTGTTCACATAATTCACAAGTCCTTGGAAGACACATGTTGTGCAAATGGTTTTACCCAAATATGTAAATTACTATATACAGATTAAGCTAGATATTTTTCATATTTACTTTAATTTTAAATGCATTACTGTATAAGTATATAGAAATAAATGTTTTCGTATTGACAGTGTTTTGTTGTAATTACAACAGGAAAGCTTATTTCATGTTTTAACCTGAGAAAGATGTAGTGCTTTACTACATATGCATAAGTTTTCGGCATGTCTTCCACTGTTGCACTGAATATGCCTGGGACGCCACACTCAGCAATCCAGTCCCCCAAGTCTTTCTGGATGGCAGTCAGGTCCTCTGCAGTCTTGCACTGTTGGATCTTAGAGAGAGATCTGAGTGAGAGCAATGTAGCTTGGCATGTTATGTTTTACCAAAAATAAAATGTTATTTTAATGTTTTTGACAACTTTGAGCAAAAGTAATAAAGTGTTTGTTTTAGGGCTGCCACAAACGATTTTTTTAAATCGACTAATCACTAATTATTTTCTAGATTAGTCGACAATAGGATCACATGTAAAATGCATGTATTTGAGGGAGCAGCTGCTCTAATATTTGTGCATTACCTGACCTCGAAGTGTTATGTAATACTTAAAATAGTGATTTTTAGGGTGATAGCTCTGTTGACAACTTTGAACTAGAAAAAAACATTAGTGATAAAGCAGACATATGACTCATGCTAAGGATAATGAAATTACCATTACCACGGATAATGTTACAGCTATCTATTAATACATCAGTCTCTTCAGTCAGGAGCTTCATCAAAACTACTGAATGATCATTAAGTCTTGTTTATGCTTCTCCATTTTGACGGGGACAGATTGAAACAACAGCATTATACGTCGATGCAAGGGCAGTCCTTCACCTACACTACGACGGACAGAGTAGAGGCACCAATATTTTATTCATCTGTCTCCATCAAAAGAGAACGTATGCATCTGATTGGTCAGTTTCAGCAATAGCCAGAGATCGCTTTACCAGAATGGGGCTCTATACTTGCTGTGATCAGTACTAGATGCAGTGTTTGGCCGCTACATGCTTTACATTGAAAGGATAATTTATCTAATCTGTTCGTTTTGCAATTTTGAACACAAGGACGTGTAGGAAAACAACAAAAAAGGCTGCTGTGTTTGTTTCCATGTGTTTCAAGGGGATTCTATGAGCTGTATTTGTAGTCAAAAGCTTTACAACTTAATCAAAATTAGGGCTGGACGATATAGAAAAAGAGTATATCGATAAAGAAATAGTCATATTGTTTGATATTGATAATTATCGATAAATATCACATAATGTAAAGTGCCTCCCTGGTGATTTTGTTATTCCTCAATGAACTAATTTTAACTAAGAATTTAATTAATTAATTTTTCAAACACTTTTTTTATCATAACTAAGTTTCTAATACACAGAAACAAATTAGACCGGAGTAACATTAGTAAATACAAAGAAAAGTAATGTTACTAAACATTATTTGTATCTATCTATCTATCTATCTATCTATCTATCTATCTATCTATCTATCTATCTATCTATCTATCTATCTATCTATCTATCTATCTATCTATCTGTCAGTCATAAAATCAAAGGCTTATCTTGATGCTTTTTAATCTTTTAAGCATTTTATGACACTTTATAATACTAATGGCTGAAACCTTTGGATTAGTTTGTCAACAAAGTTTAGTCAAATTCGGTTCAGTTCTGATTCAGCTGTGGTTAGAGCTAACCAGATACTCACCAGAGTGTAGACGGAGCCCAGAACACTGCAGCCTAGTGCAGTCTGTGAGAGCAGAAACTGGCATGTCTATTCAACACTGTTGTGTTTTTTTAAGTGTTTTCCGCTTCTGAGGACCGGGAGCAGAACCGAGGGGACATTTTAGAAGCCACAGCTGATGTTAGCAGTGTGACACGACATGGGTAAGTTTCCCGTGTCTCCCTGTAACTGATTTGCAGTGAGCTGAGAGAGCGGAGTCCTACTTAAGACAGCTGATTGTAGTATTATATTTTGTTTATTATTGCTGCGGTTAGTGTTTTAATGCATGGAGGATAGGTTCAAAAAGGGACACGACAATTACCTGAGCCAAACATTAACCCGGAACAACATCCTCCGCTGCTACGTTGTTGTGACATCTGACCGCAGCAAAGTTACGCCGATGGGGCGCTTCGGGAGTACCAAAAAATTCTGTTTCAGCTCAAATCATTTAATCCTCTTCGTGGTTTGAAAAGATAGAGGGTGGCTGACAGAGCTGCGTTGGTCATTGTTAATGATTTGTTTAGCCTAAGTAACGATTGTTGTATTAAGCTGCCTGACAGGCTATAATGAAAAGATGAGGGGAAACTTTTTTTCTATCGAACTTTTTGATCAACCCCCTTTTTTTTTGTATCGCACCACACATCTATCGATAGATATATACTGCTATTGAATTATCGTCCAGCTCTAATCAAAACTTACTTTCTGTCATTGATTGCTCCTTTAGGAAAACATGCATTCACAAGTCTAGAAAAAAAATTAAACAACGCTGTGATAGTAGGCAGAGACGCCATGAAAACTTAGCACTTAGAGTGGAAGAGCGGAAAATGTCTCCGTCAATACGTCTGCGTCTGAGTGCAAATTTGTGGTCGGAGAAGCATAAACTGGGCTTGACAGAAAATCCTTCCTGCCCACAGCCATTTAACATCTAAAGTCAGAGTAAACACTACACTATGACAAAGTATTTTAATGCAATAATAAAAATAATGAGAATTTTTTTTTGTGACAGCTGCACCTGGATGTCTTGTAAATAACAGCAGCAACAGCTGCAATGTTTTGTCTATGAAATTATCAGAACCAGCCTCTAAGCAGCAGCTCGGGCTGAGAAGGATGTTAAATGAGAGAATCTAGATATTTTCATTCATCTATAAATACCCCTGGATACCTAGGAGAGAAGGTAAAAAGCCAACATGTTTGGAAGAAAGAATGAAATTGCTCTACACTTGATGGTAATGTTATCAGCTAACTAGCTCACAGAGGCTGCAGTCTGTGTTTTGTCATCAGCCGCAGCATGCTTCCCTCTAAGAAGCACAAACACTGCTATAATGCTGTGGAAAGCAGCTTCTACTTTGTGAATTTTGCATTACTCATGCTTCTCTTTTTATTTGATAAAGGTTAGAGCTATGTTGTCAGCTCACTGTTGTTAAAGCTTTTCTACGCTACAGCTGAGCCCCATTGCCACAACTGCGCATTTGCATGAGGGGCAGAAAGGCAGACAGAGCAGAGAAACGTAAAAAAATAAAAAATAAAAAGCTTTTAAGAAATAAACAATAACATTGATTACTACATTTTTGGCGGGAAAATGTTCTCATCAACGTTGTCGTGACAAATCGATGAATCATGGCAGCCCTAGTTCGTTTGTTGAAAATTCCAATAAATAATAACATGATTATTAAGTACTTGATTGACTTTGTTTTGTACATCTGGATCAGGGAGCACATTCCAGTCAAACTGCTCCAGTTGCTGTTCCAGGCCACACATCAGCTGGAAGAGGCAGGGATCCAGGGCTCTGATGCATGGACCACCATGCGCAATTGACCAAGCAATGAGATTGCCACCTTTGAAGTATTTGCGCTGCTCTAATCCTGCTTGGTCATAAGTAAGAAAGACCTGGCCAGCCTTTCCCTCGAAGATGCCAAGAGAGGTCTGTACTTCTATCATCAAGAGTCTAGATCAAATTAACAAAAATGAATTGGATTACTGTATAGTTGACCTGAAAAAAAAAACAACTAAGTTGTTAGACATGTCATAAATTACTTGCAGTAACCATACCTGAAAAACTCCCGCTGTGGTCCACCCATATCATCTGCATCCTCGCCAACAAATTCTATCTGTGGCACATGAGTCCAGGAAAACGTAGCTCTGGAGATGGCCTTAATAGCACTCTCCAGAAGTTTTCTCCTCCTGATGCAAATGATGGATATCAGGTCATCAGAAATGTGTTCTTCTTTGAAAGTTCTTAGAATCGTGGCAAGATCGACCTCTTCCTAATGAATACAAAATGTATAAAGAGATAATTAATCATCAAGTATAGGATTAATTACATTTAGAATATGCAAAATGTATTTTGATGAGCTCTTACAAAATATTTTGTCAGTATTATTCATTGAAACAAAAATGAAAACCTACTGAGGGAGGACTGTAATTTTCTAAAGAAACCGAAAACACATCGTCGTCTTCCTCATTGTCAGAATCAGCAATGATAAAGTCATTGTCTAGAACCCTAAAATGCAAAAAGGAATTCTTTTAATTTTCAACGTTATGCAGTGAACTAATTTGAACACAAACTATTTTTTGCATCACACTTGTACTGCACTTTAATTAATTTGATGATGCGTTCTGACATCTGCCGTAAAGTTAATGCAACAGTCATTATTGAGACTGTTCATGAGTATAAAAAGTTGTACCAAATATTCCTGTTTTTAATTCTGTGAAACTGTTGTAAATACCTGTAAAGAGGTTCCACACATGACCTTCTGTAGAAGACCTTTAAAGTACAAATGTTGCATGAGGTGCAAATACATCTATGTTTACAAAACATATCGAATACTACAGTACATTTCAAAAACATACAACTTAGAATTTACCTCCGGGGTACCTGCATTCAGCCACTGTGCAGAATCCAAACTTGCATCCTGTTGATTGAGAAGAGATATCATTTAAATCAAACTGTATTTTACTAAGTTAATCTTTTAAACTTCAAAGGACAAATATTAAATTAGGATTACTCTATTTAAAGATTTATCTTAACTCTTTACTTCATTATAAATTCTTAAAATTATATACTAAAATGTGCTCTTTTTTTTAAACTTACAAGTGCTGGGTTCAGGTCTGTCACTGGTGATATTTCGGTGACATCAGTGTCAACAGTTGAAGAGAGAGAAATCGCATTGAGAGGAGAGGATTGGGAACTTGGACAACTGTTGGGTGTTGGTGTACAATGGTGGACAGCAGGTAAAGACAGAACTGTGCAGGATGATGATGGACCAGATTGTGATGGACCTGACAAAGTGGCCATGGACGCAGAGGTTGAGGGTACAGGTGGAGACTGTGAAACTGCCTCACATTCACCTGAAGTTGATGTTTCTTGTAGGGCAAGAGTCCTTTCAGCTTCTGACATCTATTTGGGAAAAAAAAATCATTTCTATCCATGTACCAAAAAGTATGGAGTGTCAAAGTTCTCGAAATTAAATAAATAAAACCCTATGACATAAATGTTTACATGTATTAATATCAGGACAAATATCGCATGTGACAATGAAATTATGAAAAAAATCCATACATGTAAAAGTTGACGCTCATTATTATGATTTTTTAAATTTTTCTTTAAAAATACATTAATATAAAAAATATTCAATTGTAAAAAATAATATTTTTCCGTCATTTTTATTAATTTAATTAGTTTT
Organism: Apricaphanius iberus; assembly: GCA_028564705.1. Classification (NCBI taxonomy): domain Eukaryota; kingdom Metazoa; phylum Chordata; class Actinopteri; order Cyprinodontiformes; family Aphaniidae; genus Apricaphanius; species Apricaphanius iberus. The sequence continues at coordinate 31,596 of JAPXFQ010000819.1, read as the reverse complement.
CAAATAAACGAGATCCTCAGTCAATCACAGTTAATGTGTAGGACCTAAATGCTCAATGACTGGTGCTTCAACATTGATCTTCCTGGATAGCCGTTCTCACTGACTGACAGCAGCCTGCTATAGCTTAGCAAAACATGCTAGGTATGCTCAAGACATACAAGGAACTTTGTACAGCTCAAGTTACTCTGGCGGATTAAATTGAGATTAATCAACATATTTATGGAATAATAATTATTATCAGAGGATGACTTTTTGAGTCATTTGGATTATATATTTTTTTAAATGATCCCATGCTCAAGACTTGCTGTCCGATCAAGGGACAACCTCCGCCCGCAGAATCTGAAGCCATCCAGGAAGTGGCAAACATTGCAGTTCCTCCTTCATCCGCTGGGAGATGGCTCCAAAAGGGAGCAACTTCCCATCGAATCCCATGTTAAAAAGGCCAACTTTAAAGCAACAATAAACATGTTTACAGCCTGGTTCAAAAAACATTTTAGGTTAGATAGTTCAGGTTTACCTTCATGACAACTCTGAGGGGGGTGAGATTTTTTTTTAACTTCTCTGTATATTTCTAATTTAATCTTGAAATTATAAATAATTAGGGGCGTGTACTTTTGATTGACAGGTCCGTCTGGGCTAACACTGGTTGCTAACTGTAGCTAATAGCTGCTCCATAGATTGCTGTTTTTCCTCTCTGCTTGCGGGGAAGGTCTTCACAGCCTAGGACTAACGTAAGGACTTAATTCATTTGGTGTTTCTGAACTCCACTATCAGTTGCCTCTGTCAGGTGGCCAAGAGGAGCGCTGTTCTGGTCGAGCTTTTATCTCTTTCTACACGGCAATTGGTGCTGGCGGCCCGGCCTGGTAGTGGCACAACAGCAAAGTCAGCAGGACGGAGAAGCCGCGGGACGAAAAAAGCAGGAGTCGGATAGATCAGGCTGGAAAAATACATAGAGTCGGACTCTAGACAGGCTGGATGATCACTGGTTAGATCAGTACTGGTGTGAGGAACACAGCTGGAGGCATAAACTAATGGATGAGATGTGAGGTGAGTCAAAAGCCTTATATTTTTTGAAAGGATCTGAGTTGTCATGATGACTTTGTGACTGCTTTTTAGGTCGTATTGACCCGACCCATTTGGGTCTTATTATATCAATATGTTTTCTCTACTCGAGATGTTTCTGGGTCTAAAGGGATTGTAGTTGAAAAACAGGGCAAAAGTCTCTCAACCACGGTCTTCTGGCTGAAACCGGCTGCAGGCTACGTTAGCTTCAATTAGCTCCCGACTAGCTTGTAGCTATGTCGTCTCGGAGCATAAACCCTCCGCCCCCAGCCTCACAGCGCCACTCTCAGCTCCACCGCTATGCCCATTTTTGGTGTTTCTGAGTGACGCGGTGAGTGACGCAGACAAGATGGCGGCGGTGGGAACCGCCCAACTGGCTTCATTTTTGATCATTAGAAACCTATGGGTGACGTCAACGAAGCTTAGTCCATTGATATATACAGTCTATGTGTCCAATACACCTACCGGAGTTATTGCTGCTGTTTTCTGTGTAATGGGCTCGACACACGGGGAGCGATGTCGCTCCTTCTCCATTCATTTTCTATGGAACTTGCGCGATTAGGCGAAAATCGCCTGCCCTCCTCCAGCCAAGCAACAGGCAACATTCATGCCCGTGAAATTCCGTGCTCGTTCTAGTAGACGTGCACACGCGGTTTAGCGACGCGACACAAGAAAGTAGAAAAATTGTCAACTTTTGTCGCTGTCGCTACAACCAATCAGCTGAGAGCATGCTACTTCAAATTGCAACCGCTTTGACATGAAACAACAGATCATTTTAGTCGTGTCCGATTATACTTTATGATTATTCCTGAAATGATTGCCTTTTTTTTCCGTCTTAAGTAACGTCAACAGCAAAATTTCTGTCAATTCCAGCAAAATATTCTTAATCTTCATTCTTGATGCTTAGTCTGTCACGGATCGCTTTTAAAAATGTCAGAATTGCCGCTAATTGAATAACCAATAGGATTTCTTGGAGACAAGCGATCCGAGAGCATGATGCCGCAATTGCTGCTGTTTATCGCGTCCCGTGTGTTCATTTTCAACTGGGTGGCAACAAGTTTCGCCTGTCGCTGTCACTCTCCGTGTGTCGGGCCCATAACCCAGCACACATCAGAGAACAATGGGTGAAGAAGCTCTGGTTGGTGGTTGGATAGAGATAGTCAGTTAAAGAGAAAGTTATTTAAACCCTGTCTGTGTTATTTATGAATTGTTATATTGATTGTGTCTGAACTCCAACTGGGGCTTCTTTCGGCAGACTCATCATACACATGGAGGCCCAAGCAGCATTAATCTCAGAACAGTGATGCAGCACCAGCCGAGACGGCCACATTAAAAAGTTGGTAAACATGATGCGCATCTGGGTAAAGCTTACATGAAATCCAACTGTTATTAAATTTAACAACCGTGTTTAACGACTTATAACAATTATTATTATCTATTATTCTATAATTATGACAATTTCCTCTCAATTTATCAGTGAGAGTAACTGGACATGGACAAAGTTCCTGTAGCTCCGAGCCTTCACTCTACAATGACTGACTGGCTGTGATCTCGATCATTGGATAAATTCTCTGGAAAACACCATTATTAAATAAAAGCTGAATTTGTGAAAAAAGATTTTTTGGAATAAAAATTGATGGAATTTAATAAAAATGACTGAAACATTTAATTTTTATTTTAGAATTAAATATTTTTGATTTTGATGAATGCAATTTATGATGAAAAATATTTCATAATAATGAGATTGATCATATGAATTGAGTTTTCATAATGTCATTGTTAAATAATATATTTGTCAAATATTTATAAATGTAAATATTTATATCATAAGTTTTTATTAATTTTTTTTATTTAGAGCAGTTGTGTCCTTCATAGTAAAGGAGCATTGACCCAAATTAACAAAACCTCACCTCCAATGGAACTGTGATAGTTGTCAGGGGAACAACATAAATCCGGCTTTTGCCAATTGTTCTCCTCAGCTCATTCATTGTATTGGCCTGAATTTTTGTCAGAACCTTAGACTTGTTTGCTCTTGCCAGGTTAAATCCGATGACATTTAAGCTAATTTGGGGGAAGCTTTGGCAGATGTAGTTATTAAACTCAGGGAGAGTCCATGACATCTGTGCGTAACATCTGTCTGAGACTTTTCCTGGCACATCATAACTCGGGATCCCTGAAAAATAATAAAACAAATTTCTTTGAAATATACTGACAAAATAATTTGTTTTACTAACTAGTGGCTGACATTCAAACCGTTACTGTGATTTTACTAGGGATGCAATGATAACAGTTTTTCAAAACTGATGCCATACCGATACTTGGATCAGAGTACTCCCGATACTCAGTACCAATGCGGATACCACTACGACACCAAGAAGTGTTATTAATTTGGAGTCAGGGTTTATTTTCTTCTCTGCTTGTTACAAGAAATTATGTAGAATTAGATAAAAAAAGAATAAAAATAACCAAAGAATTTAAATGTAAAAGTTAAAAAATAAGATTTTTGGTGAAATTATAGCTGCATTTCCAAATCTTAAGTATCGGTTCATGGTATCAGTTAATATTAGCCAATACTGATACGAGTACATTAGGCAGTATCGGGACCGAATACCAATACCAGTATCGATGCATCCATAGTTTTTACAGGCCATAAACAACATACATTGCTGAACTGTTCATGGAAAATAAATGGGATTAGAATAAAATCATGACTTCTGGTATTTATTGACCATATTCTGTTATAAGTTAGACAAAAAATTACTTCTACTATGATGTGCACTTTGGTGCAACTAAGCCTGAAGCACAATGGTTATGTTTTATTTTTCTTGTTTTCCCACATTGCAGACTGGCATACAAAGACATACTTTGACTCCAACCTTGCAAAGAAACACTAATGTTGACATACATACATTTTCTTAAATAAATACATCAAACTCAAGTGCATATTCATGTTCAAAAGAATACAGTGTGTACATTACCTAGGCCATTTTTGGTTAGTTTGTTGCATTCAGCAAACAGTGGAAGAACCACTTGATCTGCATTTTGCAACAAGAATAGCTTGACTCTCCAAATGGAAGGCGTGGAGTTTCTAAGTCGTTCCGTCGCTGTAAAAAAAAATAAATAAACAAACAAAAAACCAGAATGTAGACATTATCCCAGTGGCATAACATGATATGCAAGTGGGCCTGTGTAATAACTATTATTTTTATAAAATTAAATAATTATTCATGTCACAAATCGTGTTAAATATTATTTTGCCCGATCAAAATGTCGTCACCTTCTTAAAAATAATTGCCAAAGTTATACTTCCAAGGGTAAATAACAAAAAACGGATCAAAAAACTGCATATAAAAATGTAGGCAATTAATAATTTCAGTCATAAAGGTGACAATAGAAGTCTGTTGACATAAAACATTTATGCAACATTGGTGACACTGGCTTCCTCAGTGATACAGTGTCACTGACCTGGTTTAGGGGTAGGAGGGGGGGGTTCTATATGAACTTTTTTTTTTTTTTTAAGACTTAGGCCATTATTGTTACCAGTCGAAGCGTTAATTTCGGACACAGTTAGTGGTTTATAACTACTAATTTAGGTACGCAGTACTTTTAGTGTAAATTAAGAGTGACTTTTGGCGGAATCCCTTTTTGGGACCTTTCCTGCTTCGATATGAAATGGGGGGGAAACACACGATCCCTTTAAAAGCCTTGAGCGACGAAAGCCAAAACATTAATCTGAAATGAACTAATTTAACTTTGTTTTAAATGTTGACGCACATGCTATTATCAGAAGGCCAGGAACAGTTAGCTAACTTTAACTTACCTGACATTCGGTCGGCTGTTCTTCGTCTCCGAAATGTGCTCCTTGTACTAGTCAGCAAATTTTCAATCCTATGCATTTCCAGTTCTCTTCTAGCATGATCTAGTGCGTTCCAAACACGGTTAATAACCTCAGTAAAGCTGCTTTCAGATTCCCCAGTCCCGCTCATTTCCCCGTTAGCCGCTCGAAGTGAAGTGCACCTTCTCTCGCGACACCAGCCCAATGCACAAGAATTTTGCTTCCAACGTCACGTATTACTGTTTGGCGTCACCTTGTGGTTCGATCTGACCGTGTGAATTAATGTGGTAGCTTAAGCTTGTGAACGCTTATTCTAACTAAAGTCATTTGTTATTGTAGCGAACATCATATGAATTTCTGAGTTTTACGTGTATACACTACATTATATTTCTCACGTTACGGAAGGACGAGAAAAATGCATGGAAAACCTGCAGGACTGCGGCCCTTATAGGACCCTTTTTTCTTGATATCTGTTAACAGTGTGACACAATGTTGGTGAGAATTGACAGTTAAGGGCCAACAAGGCCAGCAAGGCTTGTTGCATCAAAAGAAAATTTCATTTAAGTTTTTTTTCATTTTCATTTTTTCATTTCATTTTCAAATGCAGTGTATATTTAGTTATTATGGTTGTAAAATTTTCACAATTATCACAATTTGTGGTTATAGATGCAACACCATACTATCAATGAATTGTTACACTACTATTAACTATATTAACTAGTCCATGCCTTTGTTACTTCAAGGCTGGATTACTGTAACTGTCTATTATCAGGTAGTCCACAGAATATCTTCAGTTAGTTCAAAATGCTGCTGCTAGGATTCTGATGAATATTAAAAGAAGAGATCACATTTCCCCTGTTTTAGCTTCTCTTCACTGGCTCCCAGTAAAATCTAGAATAGAATTCAAGATCCTCCTTCTGACATATAAAGCCCTTAATAATCTAGCTCCATCATACATAAGAGACCTGATTTCTGGTGTACAAGAAAGAGTACAAGACGTATCGCGTTGTTAACACGATAATTAATTAGTTAATTAATTAATTAATTAATGAGGCAGCCTCAAAAATGGTGGAACCTAATATATGCTTAAACTGCTTTAATGCAGCCGAACTTTGTGATGTACTAAAATTATTAGCTTCATCTAAACCTTCAACTTGCGTTTTAGACCCAATCCCAACTAAACTCTTAAAAGAAGTTTTCCCTCTGATCGCTGCTCCAATTTTAAATATAATGAATCTATCCTTAGTCAATGGATATGTACCACAGGAGTTTAAGATTGCTGTAATTAAACCTCTACTTAAGAAACCCTCTCTTGATCAAAACGACTTAATTAACTATAGACCGATATCTAATCTTCCCTTCTTATCTAAAATTCTTGAGAAAATAGTTGCACACCAGATATGTGAGCATTTAAACAATAATGAGCTGTTTGAGAAGTTTCAGTCAGGCTTTAGAGCTCATCACAGCACTGAAACAGCTCTGGTGAAGGTTACTAATGATATTCTCATAGCCTCAGACAATGGACTGGTGACCATTCTGGGTTTAGATCTCAGTGCTGCCTTTGACACTGTTGACCACAATATTCTCATAGAAAGGCTTCAAAGTGTCGGTATAATAGGAACAGCACTAGGTTGGTTTAAATCTTATTTGTCTAACAGATTTCAGTTTGTTCAGGTAAACAATAGATCTTCCTCAACCTCAATAGTTACTTGCGGAGTACCACAGGGTTCAGTGCTTGGGCCGATTCTCTTTACTATATATATGCTTCCTATTGGTAAAATAATTAGGCAGCATGGGATAAAATTCCATAGTTACGCAGATGATACACAGCTATATCTATCCATTAATCCTGATGAATCCAATCAGTTAGGTAGACTACAGGCATGTCTGGAAGACATAAAAACTTGGATGACTCTAAACTTCTTGCTTCTAAATTCTGATAAAACAGAAGTTGTCGTCTTTGGACCAGAAGCTCTGAAAAAGAAACTACTTAGTCAGCCCCTTCACCTGGACGGCATTAAATTAGCCTCCAGTAATAAAGCAAAAAACCTCGGTGTCATTTTTGACCAAGATATGTCATTTAGAACTCACATTAAAGAAGTCTGTAGGATTTCCTTTTTTCACCTTAGGAATATTGCAAAAATTAGAACCATCCTGTCCAGGACTGATGCTGAAAAACTAGTCCATGCATTTGTTACTTCAAGGCTGGATTACTGTAACTGTCTATTATCAGGTAGTCCACAGAATACAATTAAAAGTCTACAGTTAGTTCAAAATGCTGCTGCTAGGATTCTGATGAATATTAAAAGAAGAGATCACATTTCCCCTGTTTTAGCTTCTCTTCACTGGCTCCCAGTAAAATCTAGAATAGAATTCAAGATCCTCCTTCTGACATATAAAGCCCTTAATAATCTAGCTCCATCATACATAAGAGACCTGATTGTTCCATATGTTCCCAACAGAGACCTTCGCTCTCAGACTGCAGGTTTACTGGTAGTTCCTAGGATTTCTAAAAGTAGAATGGGTGGCAGATCTTTCAGCTATCAGGCTCCCCTCCTATGGAACCGGCTCCCAGGGTTGGTTCGTGAAGCAGACAATTTGTCTATCTTTAAAACTAGGCTAAAAACTTTCCTCTTTGACAAAGCTTACAGTTAGAGATATGTTTATAGGTAGTTAGAGTCAGGTCAGACAGGTAGATAGGAAGAGACAGGTTAATGTTAGTAGTCAGGCAGAGTGTCAAAAGTTAGGAAGAGATAGGAAGAGGTAGAGTAGCTAGGTAGAGATAGATTAATGTAAGCCAGGTAAAGATCCGGAGCCGGTCGCGGCTTACCGCCGCGGAAGAAATGTGCCCCACAGGGGCCAGCCAGCGCCGGAGAGAGGTCCCTCAAGGGGATCCTCCCGCACAGTGCGGCCGCCCATTACCTGCCGGGTTGAATCCCCTGGCAGACTGTGCGGACCCCACCCGTTTATCTCTTAAACGTTTCTCGCCCTCTTCAACTCTGTCCTCTCAGTTCTGTCTATTTTTCCTTAAGATAGTTGTCGACTATCGGTCTCGTGCCGGTATTTAGCCTTAGATGGAGTTTACCACCCACTTTGGGCTGCATTCTCAAACAACCCGACTCCGAGAAGACCCCGGCATGACGGGGGCCGTTACCGGCCCTACACCGTCCACGGGTCAGGAGGACTCAGACAGAGTGTTGGTAGCCAGGTCTCCTAGTAGCTAGGAGACAGGTTAATGTTAGTAGCTATGCTGCTTTAGGCTAGGCTGTTGGAGGACATTATTAGGGTCTGTTCCTACTTTCTCTCCTACTTCTCCCCAACTGCATGATGTGCTGTCAATTCAAGCACTAACCTGTTTTCTATTATAGTAGGTGCTCCGGATTAGCCCTGCTTGACGACCCTGACTAAGATGGCATTGCAGTGACGGAAAATTCTCCACGTCCTGCAACAAACTTCTGCATCAGTTCTATTGCTCTTTCTGTGTCTCTGTTATGTATTCTCCAAGCCACAGACGGTCGCGGCAGATAACCGCTTGTGCTGAGCCTGGTTCTGCCGGAGGTTTCTTCCTGTTAAAAGGGAGTTTTTCCTTCCCACTGTCGCTGCATGCTTGCTCAGTATGAGGGATTGCTGAGAATTCCACGACGCAATCTTCTGTGGTTCTGTAATTTCTACACTTAACATTGTATTGTAATAACTCTTTTTGTAAAGTGCCTTGAGATGACATCTGTTGTGAAATGGCGCTATATAAATAAACTGAATTGAATTGAATTGAATTGATTGTTCCATATGTTCCTAACAGAGACTTTCGCTCTCAGACTGCAGGTTTACTGGTAGTTCCTAGGATTTCTAAAAGTAGAATGGGTGGCAGATCTTTCAGCTATCAGGCTCCCCTCCTATGGAACCGGCTCCCAGGGTTGGTTCGTGAAGCAGACAATTTGTCTATCTTTAAAACTAGGCTAAAAACTTTCCTCTTTGACAAAGCTTACAGTTAGAGATATGTTTATAGGTAGTTAGAGTCAGGTCAGACAGGTAGATAGGAAGAGACAGGTTAATGTTAGTAGTCAGGCAGAGTGTCAAAAGTTAGGAAGAGATAGGAAGAGGTAGAGTAGCTAGGTAGAGATAGATTAATGTAAGCCAGGTAAAGATCCGGAGCCGGTCGCGGCTTACCGCCGTGGAAGAAATGCGCCCCACAGGGGCCAGCCAGCGCCGGAGAGAGGTCCCTCAAGGGGATCCTCCCGCACAGTGCGGCCGCCCATTACCTGCCGGGTTGAATCCCCCGGGCAGACTGTGCGGACCCCACCCGTTTATCTCTTAAACGTTTCTCGCCCTCTTCAACTCTGTCCTCTCAGTTCTGTCTATTTTTCCTTAAGATAGTTGTCGACTATCGGTCTCGTGCCGGTATTTAGCCTTAGATGGAGTTTACCACCCACTTTGGGCTGCATTCTCAAACAACCCGACTCCGAGAAGACCCCGGCATGACGGGGGCCGTTACCGGCCCTACACCGTCCACGGGTCAGGAGGACTCAGACAGAGTGTTGGTAGCCAGGTCTCCTAGTAGCTAGGAGACAGGTTAATGTTAGTAGCTATGCTGCTTTAGGCTAGGCTGTTGGAGGACATTATTAGGGTCTGTTCCTACTTTCTCTCCTACTTCTCCACAACTGCATGATGTGCTGTCAATTCAAGGACTAACCTGTTTTCTATTATAGTAGGTGCGCCGGATTAGCCCTGCTTGACGACCCTGACTAAGATGGCATTGCAGTGACGGAAAATTCTCCACGTCCTGCAACAAACTTCTGCATCAGTTCTATTGCTCTTTCTGTGTCTCTGTTATGTATTCTCCAAGCCACAGACGGTCGCGGCAGATAACCGCTTGTGCTGAGCCTGGTTCTGCCGGAGGTTTCTTCCTGTTAAAAGGGAGTTTTTCCTTCCCACTGTCGCTGCATGCTTGCTCAGTATGAGGGATTGCTGAGAATTCCACGACGCAATCTTCTGTGGTTCTGTAATTTCTACACTAAACATTGTATTGTAATAACTCTTTTTGTAAAGTGCCTTGAGATGACATCTGTTGTGAAATGGCGCTATATAAATAAACTGAATTGAATTATTATGAATCAATGCATGAAATTGTTCAACAGATGTATATTACATTTCAGCCTTTCCCTGCATCTCTTTGTCCTCTCTGAACTTGACATCATTAACCTATCAGCCTCAAGTTGACAAAAAGGGAATGTTTGGTTTGAGTAAAATCAGCCTTAAGACATTAGGTACGCTGTGTCTGTCTTATAAACTAGAAATCTGGGTAACGCTTTATAATAAGTGTCTAATAATAGTAACACATACATAGATGGGCTGCACGGTGGCGCAGTGGTTAGCGCTGTTGCCTTGCAGCAAGAAGGTCGTGGGTTCGTATCCCGGCCCAGGGTCTTTCTGCATGGAGTTTGCATGTTCTCCCCGTGTATGCATGGGTTCTCTCCGGGTACTCTGGCTTCCTCCCACAGTCCAAAAACATGCATGATAGGTGAATTGATCACTCTAAATTGTCCCTAGGAATGAATGTGAGTGTGAATGGTTGTCTGTCTCTCTGTGTTGGCCCTGCAACAGACTGGCGTCCTGTTCAGAGTGTACCCTGCCTAACGCCTGATAATTGCTGGGATAGGCTCCAGCTGCCCCGTGACCCTGAATTGGATAAGCGGTTAAGAAGATGGATGGATGGATGGATGGTACATAGATTATTCATTGTTTACAATGTATTACTAAGCTGTAATAACTTGCAACAACTTAGTAATACATTGTAAATACTGAGTAATCTATTTAATACTGTGTTATAAACAGTTATACATAGTTTAGTTATAGCCACTTATTATGAAGCAATACCGAAATCTTAATATATAAAACAAAACTAAATCACACATTGTATGCTATATTTGATCCAAATAAGTTTTTAAAAGGAAAAAATTGGATGTTATTATTTATTATTAAATCTGCATTGAACCACCATTCATATCATATGGTGTGACAATCAAATCATATGGTGTAACGTGCAAACATGTCACACCATATGATAAAATGTCACACCATATAATGTTTTCTTGACTTAGCACAACCTTGTCTTTATAGCTATGTATTAACATATCAACCACATGCTAGCTATGACAAAGCAAAAAAGATTTACATGTAATTATGACAATATATTAAAAAATAATATTGATTTTTTAATCAAAATGTGTCACACCAAAAGACATTTAGAAGTGGGACTTGTCAGTGTGCCAACAAGAAATGATTTATTTTAAATACAAAACTGCTTACTCACCTTACAATCTGTCATGTAGTGGTACTGTATGTACAGTATACATCTGCAGTAGGTGGTCCTCTCATTCCCAAGGGTGTCCAAATAGTTGCACGTTCAAATATCCCAAGATCGTGTCACACCATATGATTTTGATTTGTGTGACAATTTTTTTAATTTGAACAGACTCAAAACGTCATGCTTTGAATTTGAAAAGAGTAGGCTAAAAAGTAGACATTTGTATTATTGTTCTGCATTGTTTTAAAAAAAAATATTCATTTAAATTTTTTGTTTTATTCCAGCTTTCTCTTTGAAAAACAAAGGTAGGACAGTCTCACCATATGACATTAATAAAATGAATTGAAAACTATTATTTAATTACATCCATATAAAGCAGTTCAGTTCTGGAAAGAAAATGTATGCTAACTAAATACTCAAAACTGTAGTTCTCCATTGTTCTACAGATATAGAAAAGTAACAGCACTGTCAAGCTAAAAAGATCAGAACTGTTCAGATGTCCTTATCTGACAAATAATCATTTTTTGCTTATAGACACTGTTTGGATCATTGGGGACCAGCATGTTGATTTTGGCTTCAGAGGAATGTGTTAGAAAGAACGTCTTCTCTTTAAAAGTGCTGCTCCTGTTGTCCTTTGGCCTCTACCGAGTGCTCACCAAGGTGGATTTGGTGATCATGTTGGCGGAGAACCTAAGGCAGCGTCACATCCAGCATCCACACATTTTGTTTTCATCCATAACCCCTGTGTCACTGTTACAGTTTTAAATTCAAAATATTATTTTTTGTACTTCTTGTGTCTTTAATATTCACTGCCAACAAAATACAAAGGAAAAGTAGTACAACTGCTAAATAGTTTTTACCAAAGGACAGAGGTCAGGTAAGTAACACCTAAATCTTTTGTATTTGTCTAAAAGGAACAAAATCTGAAAACCAATTAGTTTGTCATTGTTTAATTGACAACGTTGTATCACAATGAATGTCTATTACCATATATACAATCATTACAGGATAGTTTAAGATGTCATTGTTACCAAGGGTAAATACCACTATGCAAACCTATAGTACTCATCCCCTGGGGTCGGCCTTTGTAACTGTTGTCCTACATAAGAGAGAAAACAGTTTAAAACATTCAGTGTCATAACGGACAGTCACCATATTCATTAGATATGTCTGGTCATGAACAGTAGCATTCATATCCTTTTAAGTTCAATTATTAACTGAGTCACATTTCATATCAGTCATTCGTAAAATTTAACATTCAGATAATTTCAGCTCGACATCGCGGAACTTCATTTTCAAACATTTTATCTCAAAAGGTTTTCAACACTTTTAATGGTTTGAATAGCATAAAAACATTCACTGCCGCTAGCAGAGCTACATTTATGCAATGGCGGCTGATGGAATTTTCTCTGGGGGTGGGGGGGCTATGATGATCGCTAGATATTAGGGTTGTCAAACGCTATTTTTTATACCTAATTAAGGCGTAGCTGTGAATTAATCCTGACTAACTAACATTCCTAAATATGACTTAAAAACTAAAATTTTTAGAGTAAAGGGAGAAATCCAATTGCCGTGGCGTTTTTTTTTTTATAGAGAGATTAATAGAATTTTGTTTTTAACTCCACAATCACATTCCCACATTGAATACATGTTCATAAATGACATACTGATCTTTAAACCAGTTGCTAAAGCAAACTAACTGGCTAACATTTTCTGCATGTAAAGCTGACTGTTTCTTATTAATGTTAGCCAGTGGGTATTGGGGCAAGGCCACACACTCATTGGTGTTTTCTGATTGAGGACGTATTTCCGCTTTGCGCCCCAAGGTTCCCGGCCCTGTCCCTATACCCGCACTTGCACCCTACAGTCTTCCACGAAGTGCACTTGGCTGAAATGCAGACAAGGGTTCAAGTGCGTAGGGAACAAGTGTTTGAATAACTGCACAATTGGGACAGTGAGGATTACGTCATCAGCCTGTGCCATATCTCCATGACGCTCCGTTAGTGCATCAGCAGAACATCAAGTCAAATGTGTCCAAACATTGAAAGAAAAAAAGAAGAGCGCTTAGTGTGTAGATTGTGCCGATCCAGTTCCACGGAAGCCAGTAGCGAGTCACCGCCGACCTCAATAACAAGAACATGCCCCTAATTATGCATTATTTCAAGATTAAATAACGTCTAAATGGATGAGTTAGAAAAAATTCAACCCCTCACAGTTGTCATGAAGTAAACTTGACGTATTAAACCTAAAAGGATTGTTTTAACTAGGCTGTAAAAATGTTTACTTCCGCTCTAAAATTTGCCTTTTTTTAAAATGAGATTCAGAGGGGATTTGCTGTTTTGGAGCCAGCCCCTAGTGAATGAGGGGTGAATTGCAATTTCGCGTTGGCTTCAACTCTCAGCCCCAGAGTTACTGCTTGGTTGGAACACAATGTGGGGCAAGTGAGTGTTGAGAGTGAGTGATGATGAATACAGTGTACAGATGGCACTGTTAACTCAAACCTGGTCTACTAAAGTGTGTGCGCAAATATGAAATGAACCATATCAATAACCTGAAAGATGAGACAAAAGTTAATTTAGAAACACCAAACATTTAAGCACTCATACTGCCATCTAGTGGTAGCAAGTCAACTTGACCTACTTCAACTCTGCTTCAGTCAAGTAATGGTAGTTAAGGGTGAAAACTAAGGTGAATATTAGTACTAACAGCCACAACTCTGCACACACTGCAATTACTTAGGTTAAACTATATTGCAAACTGTATGGCACCGAAACATGCAAATATCTAAGGGTTTACTCATGTAGATCAAATTCACCATATTAATCTACATGTAATCAACCTTTGTTTCGATCAGTCCATTTTATGGTGTATGTAGCCTATTTATAAAAATGTATATATTATAACAGTTTTTATTCTATTTCTTTACATTTTTGATCTTTTATTTTGAAAGGCCCAAATTTACTTCCGTGTGCATGCCTCTACTTCTATTAGTGCCACTAGTGGCCTTTAAATGCCCACTAGTGCTACTAGTGGCCTCAACGTGCCCACTAGTGCTACTAGTGGCCTCAACGTGCCCACTAGTGCTACTAGTGGCCTATAAATGCCCACTAGTGCTACTAGTGGCCTATAAATGCCCACTAGTGCCACTAGTGGCCTATAAATGCCCACTAGTGCTACTAGTAGCCTCCAAGCTTAGTGTCACTAGTGCTACTAGTGGCCTCAACATGCCCACTAGTGGCCTATAAATGCCCACTAGTGGCCTCAACATGCCCACTAGTGCCACTAGTGGCCTATAAATGCCCACTAGTGCTACTAGTAGCCTCCAAGCTTAGTGTCACTAGTGCTACTAGTGGCCTCAACATGCCCACTAGTGCCACTAGTGGCCTATAAATGTCCACTAGTGCCACTAGTGGCCTATAAATGCCCACTAGTGCCACTAGTGGCCTATAAATGCCCACTAGTGGCCTATAAATGCCCACTAGTGCTGCTAGTAGCCTCCAAGCTTAGTGTCACTAGTGCTACTAGTGGCCTCAACATGCCCACTAGTGCCACTAGTGGCCTATAAATGCCTACTAGTGCTACTAGTGGGCTTTAAATGCCCACTAGTAGCACTAGTGGCCTCTAAGCTTAGTGCCACTAGTGCTACTAGTGGCCTTTAAATGCCCACTAGTACCACTAGTGGCCTCTAAGCTTAGTGCCACTAGTGCTACTAGTGGCCTTTAAATGCCCACTAGTACCACTAGTGGCCTCTAAGCTTAGTGCCACTAGTGGCCTATAAATGCCCACTAGTGCTACTAGTGGCCTAAAAATGACCACTAGAGCCCTTAGCACTACCACTAAGCTAACATTAGCAGGTACTGTATACAACCAGGCCATGTTGCCATCCTACTATGTTTGCTTGATCGCAAAATGACAAAGCTGGTAACAATTAGCTGTCTTATTTTCGCTAATTGACAGCTTTAGAAAACAGGAGAACATAGCACCACAAATGACAAGAGTATACTTTTATGAACCAGAAATAGAAGAAATGAGGGGCCATGAGGGAACGAAAAACTATTACATAAATATTTCTGGACATATTGAATAGCAACTAAATTGTCTAGGATGCCAGATGGGCTATTTAACGGGTCCATCTGAAAAAAATAGTTCTGATTACCATTACACAAGTCTTCTTCTCAATATATTATATGACGATATATTTTATGTGTAATCATATATTGTTACATTTACACTTATATTTTGTACTATATATTATTTGTGCAAATTACATTTTGCAGTGTATGAAAATAGTGCAATTATTTAAAAAGTGTTAAATTAGACTGTTTCATTTATTTAACATACAGAAATATACCTTAAATTATACAACATTTTATAATGGAATATGTATTGTAAATACAAGTAAAAAGTTACCAACATATACACACACACAATTTATTGCCTAATATCAGTATAATTCTCTTACAGTCAAAGGACAGCACAAACTGCATGAAACATTGTTGTCATGTGATCCAAAAGATGGAAACAGTAATTGTAAAAGAAAAAAAATGGAAATAAAAATAGAGATTTCCCAAAAATCCAAATGTCTTTTTCAATCAAATAAAAAGTCTTTAGTCCCATAAAATTTTGGTGTAAATGAGGACGATTCGTCAGTGGAAAAAAAAGAAAAGAAAATGCCTGCTAGGATGAGTCTGATTTAGTCAGTTTATAATTTTCAATAGAAGACTTCTTATCCTGTTGTTTTAGCTAGCATATTCTTTTGTCTATGGCCAGCCATTTGTCTGGAATCTTTGACCTCGGATGTTGCTCAACAACTGCATCTGAAAAAGAACATACAGACATCCACAACTTTAACCACAAAATATTGCATAAAAAGCAAGATTAACTACACCAGTAATTTTTCACTTGTATGCCCTTTACTTATTCCTCAATGGGTTAGCTTACACAGTATGTATTTATTTTGCATGATTTGTTTTTGTATTTGCTGTGTTTTTTTTTTATTTGTTTTTCCTCTGAACCCCAAAAACACCAAAAGTGAACTTATCCAGATGAGTTAGGAAGAGGAGCGCAGCAATCAACTGATTTGTGGCAGGTGTAGGCTGCACATAAGAGGAGCGAGGAAGGACGCCAAGGAGAGAATCCACTGGCCAGAACACCACAACCGATGGCGCACACTACTCTAGCAGAAACTGCAAGTGACAGAAAGGCAGCGCAAGACAGATGATTAGTGCAGAGGAAGGCCTTTGCCATCGTGAGTACCATTTCACCCCAGAAGCGAGCGAGGACCGCCGCAAGATTTGCGCTATGTGCAGTATGAATTGTGTGTGTGCGGATATTGGTGCCTGCATCTTGTTTTTCAGCAGGCTTTGGCTGAAGAGGGGCGTAGCATGTTGAGGTCGAAGACCTGAGGGCGTCAAGATAAGCTGTTCACCTGTCAGCCGATGCAGGAGAGGAGCGCGTTATGGAGCTGCCATGGAATGGAGGTGAAGTGTGTCGTGGATCTTTTTGGTGAGAAGAATTTGTCATAGGCTTTTAAAGAACAACCTAGATTAGTAGGTGGATCCGGACATAAATCCCACCTCATCAGTTATTGTCAATACTCTGACTTTAAGTTTTGTTCCGTTTTTTTTTTACTTTGCCATTGGTGACTGGACCATTATAAAAATAAACTGTTCTGCTCTACAGCTTGGGTTGTCGGGCTCTGTTCTTTGGGGTTCTGGGTTGTTTGCTCCCCCTTGTATCAAAGAACATCAGTTTTTGACCATATCGGTCACATACACATACATTTTTGACAGTGAAATTACAAGTGGCTTCTCAAGGAACCAAGGAAGAAATTAGGAAGAGGCTTCTAGACAATTCTACAGTAGGAAAGTTATGTGCAGTGACCATTCATGACGTTTACTGTATTCACTTGACCTCAAATGGAAACAAAAAGCTCATCATACAGATTACAATAAAAAATTATATGTAGAAACAGGAGCTTTCCTGTAGTAATAAAGTGTATATCTGTCTGGTTTATTTTGGGTTAAAATACATTTGTTTTTCATTCTGTGAATCTACTGGCAATGTGAAAAGCATCCAGAAATTGTACTCATGTGGGATTAGCATGCTTCATTATATTACACAAGTAATATAGCAAAAAAATAAAAATAAAAATACTTCGTTTTTTTATTATTTGTTTTTTTTTCCCCTTTAAAAATAAACTCAGGTAAATTAAACTATCCACCTCCGAATAAGAGTCACTATTCACGGATTAATACGTAGCGAAAAAAACTGCAAGTGAACAGGATATTTTCTAAAGAAAACTTTTTTCACTGGGGCGCTCTGAGGCCTATTTTTTCTAGCCAATTTAAGTCCGTTTGTCAGCTAGTAGTATTGATAAAATATTACTTTGCTAAAAAATATTTTGTGTACTAATAGCTGGTAAATAATTATAACATCAAAACCTTAACCTTAGAGAAATTGCAGGTGAAGCTTTTTGTTAGAACGTTTTCTACTTCAAAAGCACCTAAATAAATGTACACCTAACTTACACGTTAAAATGCATTACTTTTTAAATGCCCCTATCAATTTAGTTATGTGACTCTCGCTTAATTTGAATAAAAGCAGTTAGGAACCTAGCTAATAATAATAGCTTGATGTGGATAGCAAGCTAACGGCTTCCAATTTGAATCATTGCCAAAAGATGGCCATTATATAGTTACTTAAGCATCATTAAGTTATCATTTAATATCGAATGAAAAAGTAAAAGCCGTTATCTATTTTACAGCCGCCAATGAGACCCACTTAATTAGAAAATGTAGCTAGCTCATCACTGTCCCGGAGCTAACAGCTAGCGGTACTTTGCTAATACCGAAACTCTATCATTCCTGATACATTGCATGACAACATTCAAAAGTATTTGCTGTACTCACCTGCCAACAGTAAATGTGGGGTTTCAACCAGCCACCCATTTGTAGGTATTGTCCCCCTGATGCACCGGGCCTCGATTAGATGCTCCTTAATCCACAATCCGACGCAACTCGTGCTGACTCGACTACCGCTCTTCTTCTTTGCTTGAGAGTTTGGAGACCACTAGTAGCACTAGTCAGCACTTAGAGGGTACTAGTAGCACTAGTAGGCATTTAAAGGCCACTAGTAGCACTAGTGGGCATGATGAGGCCACTAGTAGCACTAGTGGGAACATAGTGGCCACTAGTAGCACTAGTGGGAACATAGTGGCCACTAGTAGCACTAGTGGGCATGATGAGGCCACTAGTAACACTAGTGGGAACATAGTGGCCACTAGTAGTACTAGTGGGCATGTTGAGGCCACTAGTAACACTAGTGGGAACATAGTGGCTACTAGTAGCACTAGTGGGCATGTTGATGCCACTAGTATCACTAGTCTGCACTTAACGGCCACTAGTAGACCTAGTGGATCTAAGTTTTGAGGGCACTAGTGGGCACATAGTGGCACTAAGCTTAGAGGCTATGGCATAGTTTGGAGTTTTAAGTGCATTTATTTTGTTAAGGAGTTTTTATTTTAATCGCAACTATATTTTTCAAAAACAATTAAATAAATGCTCATATGTTGTTCATGAAAATATAATCTTGAGCTTGCTCATCTCCTACAAATATTTTCTCTTAATAAAAATAGATATTATGTAATCATTTGTGTGCACAGCAATGTATTTTGAAATCTATGATTCAGTACATTTTAATAGCTTGTTAGTCCATACACTGCTATATATTATTTATTATACATGGAAGTTTATCATAAATTGAAATATAATTCCAAATGCATTTAAATATAAATCATAGTGCACTGCAATATATTTTTGTTTCGTAAGGGTAAGTTAGCAAAAAAAGTTGTAACATCTTCCAGTATCACTGCTGCTAACACTTTAGTATACAGAGTGGCCCATTTAAGGCTCTAAGCATACAGTTTGAACATCCACCAATCACAATCCATGTCCAACCTCCTTCATTTGCATGCAGTCCACTAGTCATACTAGTGACACTAGTGGCGGCATGTAGCAACGGACTTGTTAACTAGTAAAGGCTAGACTGTCCACTAGTAGCACAAGTGAGACTATTATGGTTTTACTAGTACCACTAGTAAAAACAAACCGGTCTACTAGTAGCACTAGTGAGACTTTTTGATCTTACTAGTACCACTAGTAGATGGCAACATGTCTACTAGTACCACTAGTAAGGGCAAAAATGTGCACTAGTAGAACTAGTAGGTGGCAAGATATTCACTAGTAGCACTAGTGGAGGACTTTTGCATCAAAAATGCTCACTAGTGTGACTAGTGGTACGGTTTTGTGTTTTACTAGTGTAACTAGTAGAAGAAAATGCGTCTCACTAGTGAGCTTCTGAGCATCACATGTAAAGGCTATGGCTGTACTAGTGCGCATCTGTGCATCACTAGTTCGCAACTAGCACACTAGTATGCAATTACACACTACAAGTGCTTGATTTCAAACAACTAGAAGGACATTTCTGTAACATGTTAGGCATTTCTGCACACTAGCAGGACAACTTTGGCATACTAGTAGGACAGCTACATCGTACTAGTGAGGTAGTAGTGTGCACTAGTTGACATATGTGGGCTACTAGTGTTACTAATGAAACACTAAATGCTAACTAGTAGAAATTTGTGATGTCACTAGTACGACTAGTGGTACAGAATTGTCAACTAGTGCACACTTCTGCCTCCCTTGTAAGATGTAACTGTCTTACTAGTATACTAAAGTTGTCCTGGGCCAAAAGTGGCACTAGTAGTGGAAAAAATGTTACAAGTAAGACACAGTCGTTATACTAGTGCACCGTAGTCGTTATACTAGTGTGCCAAATTGTCTTACTAGTGAGGACAAAGTGTGTACTAGTACATGGACCTAAAGTTTGATATCAAAGATATGTAATAAATGCTCAAACGGCTTTCCATAGCTGGACTGCATCATCAGAGAACTTCAGTGATGCAAATGGAAATTCATCAAAACTTCTCCCTAAAAAGTTACCTTAAAGTAGGCTTTCTGTCAATGACAACTTTGTTACAGATACTGTACTGTTGAATAGGAGGACAAATGTCAAGTGTATGATAGAAAGACTTTGACTAGGTCCACCACTGGAATACTCATTCAGGATATACTTTGTTGCGATGGAAGGCCATGAAAATATGAAGACAAATGTCACGTTTTCTATCCTGGTTAAAACAATGGATTTGATATCCATTGGGGTTTCCCTGCACAGGCTTGAAACTTGTGAAAAAAAGGGCATTGGTATTAGGTCAGAAACATGCAAAAACATTACATGCTTGATGTTTGACTGCAATGTGCTGCCCATTGAACGCCAATTGTCCATATAAGAGAAGTGAATCCATTGCCTAATTATCGTGTAAAAACGTAGCCACAACCAGGCTTTATTTTAACATTAATATCATAGATGCATGACTTTTGTGGGTGTTGTTGTGGCCGAGTGGTTAAGGCGATGGATTTGAAATCCATCGGGGTCTCCCCACGCAGTTTTGAACTCTGCCAATGATGGCAATATTTTTTGGTCAAAGTCATCCAAATACAGTTTGTGTCTGACATTTAACTTCACTGCTCTGCCCATTGATTACCCTTTGTTTAAAAAAACATAACTGCTAAATTACCTTCAAAAGACTTACCTACAATTAGGGTTTATCTTAACAAATATGTGTCATAGATAACACGTTCAACTGTTGAAAGGAAATAGAAATTTCCAGTGGAAGATAGAAAGGAATCTGCATGGGTTAGCCTTAAAATATGAAAATTTGCTCGATGTGTTGCAGCCAATTGTTTTTCACAATACGAGGGCAATGTCCAGGTTTTTTGTAATATGTGCAAATATTTCAATGTAGCCATGAAAAAACAAAACAAAAAATCCTTGCCTGGAGAAATACAGAGTTTTAATGCATTCCGGTGTGGGTCTGACCAAACACCACTTTCAAACGTGTTGTTGTGGCCGAGTGGTTAAGGCGATGGACTTGAAATCCATTGGGGTCTCCCGGCACAGGTTTGAATCCTGCCAGCAACGTTCTTTGCTTGGAAGTTATGACTTTATTAGTATGGGAGAACCTAAGAGAACAAGGAGCAGATGGACTGCATCACCAGAGAACTTCAGTGATGCAAATGGAAATTCATCAAAAGTTACCTTAAAGTAGGCTTTCTGTCAATGACAACTTTGTTACAGATACTGTACTGTTGAATAGGAGGAAAAATGTCAAGTGTATGATAGAAAGACTTTGACTAGGTCCACCACTGGAATACTCATTCAGGATATACTTTGTTGCGATGGAAGGCCATGAAAATATGAAGACAACTGTCACGTTTTCTATCCTGGTTAAAACAATGGATTTGATATCCATTGGGGTTTCCCTGCATAGGCTTGAAACTTGTGAACAAAGGGCATTGGTATTAGGTCAGAGACATTCAAAAACATTACATGCTTGATGTTTGACTGCAACGTGCTGCCCATTGAACGCCAATTGTCCATATAAGAGAAGTGAATCCATTGCCTAATTATCGTGTAAAAACGTAGCCACAACCAGGCTTTATTTTAACATTAATATCATAGATGCATGACTTTTGTGGATGTTGTTGTGGCCGAGTGGTTAAGGCGATGGATTTGAAATCCATCGGGGTCTCCCCATGCAGTTTGGAACTCTACCAATGATGGCAATATTTTTTGGTCAAAGTCATCCAAATACAGTATGTGTCTGACATTTAACTTCACTGCTCTGCCCATTGATTACCCTTTGTTTAAAAAACAAAACTGCTAAATTACCTTCAAAAGACTTACCTACAATCAGGGTTCATCTTAACAAAAATGTGTCATAGATAACACGTTCAACTGTTGAAAGGAAATAGAAATTTATAGTGGAAGATAGAAAGGAATCTGTAGGGGTTAGCCTTGAAATATGAAAATTTGCTCGATGTGTTGCAGGCAAAGTGTTTCACAATACAAGGGCAATGTCCAGGTTTTTTGTAATATGTGCAAATATTTCAATGTAGCCATGAAAAAACAAAACAAAAAATCCTTGCCTGGAGAAATACAGAATATGTGGCAGAGTTTTAATGCATTCCGGTGTGGCTCTGACCAAACACTACTTTCAAATGTGTTGTTGTGGCCGAGTGGTTAAGGCGATGGACTAGAAATCCATTGGGGTCTCCCTGCGCAGGTTCAAATCCTGCCAGCAACGTTCTTTGCTTGGAAGTGATGACTTTATTAGTATGGGAGAACCTAAGAGAACAAGGAGCAGATGGACTGCATCACCAGAGAACTTATGTGATGCAAATGGAAATTCATCAAAACTTCTCCCTAAAATGTTACCTTAAAGTAGGCTTTCTGTCAATGACAACTTTGTTACAGATACTGTACTGTTGAATAGGAGGAAAAATATCAAGTGTATGATAGAAAGACTTTGACTAGGTCCACCACTGGAATACTCATTCAGGATATACTTTGTTGCGATGGAAGGCCATGAAAATATGAAGACAAATGTCACGTTTTCTATCCTGGATAAAACAATGGATTTGATATCCATTGGGGTTTCCCTGCATAGGCTTGAAACTTGTGAACAAAGGGCATTCTTGTGAACAAAGGGTATTGGTATTAGGTCAGAGACATGCAAAAAAATTACATGCTTGATGTTTGACTGCAACGTGCTGCCCATTGAACGCCAATTGTCCATATAAGAGAAGTGAATCCATTGCCTAAATATCGTGTAAAAAAATAGCCACAACCAGGCTTTATTTTAACATTAATATCATGAAGTAATATGACTTTTGTGGTGGTTGTTGTGGCCGAGTGGTTAAGGCGATGGATTTGAAATCCATCGGGGTCTCCCCACGCAGTTTGGAACTCTGCCAATGATGGCAATATTTTTTGGTCAAAGTCATCTAAATACAGAATGTGGCTGACATTTAACTTCACTGCTCTGCCCATTGATTACCCTTTGTTTAAAAAAACAAAACTGCTAAATTACCTTCAAAAGACTTACCTACAATCAGGGTTCATCTTAACAAAAATGTGTCATAGATAACACGTTCAACTGTTGAAAGGAAATAGAAATTTACACTGGAAGATAGAAAGGAATCTGTATGGGTTAGCCTTAAAATATGAAAATTTGCTCGATGTGTTGCAGGCAAAGTGTTTCACAATACAAGGGCAGTGTCCAGGTTTTTTGTAATATGTGCAAATATTTAAAT
Organism: Apricaphanius iberus; assembly: GCA_028564705.1. Taxonomy (NCBI): domain Eukaryota; kingdom Metazoa; phylum Chordata; class Actinopteri; order Cyprinodontiformes; family Aphaniidae; genus Apricaphanius; species Apricaphanius iberus. The sequence continues at coordinate 8,180 of JAPXFQ010000819.1, read as the reverse complement.
GTAGCCATGAAAAAACAAAACAAAAAATCCTTGCCTGGAGAAATACAGAAGATGTGGCAGAGTTTTAATGCATTCCGGTGTGGCTCTGACCAAACACTTGGTGATGTTGAGTTTGGTTTGCTCAATTATTTTGTGACTTTTATTGTGGGCCTGAATAGCTTTCATTCCGGTGTGGCTCTGACCAAACACCACTTTCAAATGTGTTGTTGGTCCAAACACATCCAAACACTTCCGAACAAGGTCCTAACAGGTCCGAACGAGGTCCGAACAGGTCCTAATGAGATCAAAGAGTTTCAAACGTATTCCGAACACAGTTCCTAAAATAAAAAAGTCACGTGATGTAGGAGGGGGCGGGGTTATCTATTTCGAATGTCCGCCATGTTTTTCACCGCATCCCAGCCGAACACCCAAACAGAGAGTACATTTTGGGAAACGTGATTACTCTCAAAAAGCAACGGTACGTATAAGCCGAATGTCAAACCGTGTGACAAAACACTGTCCGATTTAGTTTGCCGTCCCAATAGCACGTAATTCAACTTGTATTTAAACTTCTTTGTTACGTAGCCGTTTTGTTAACGGAGCTTCTGCCCGTGATGGCGTCACTGTATACGCTTGCACTGTGTGGCGATGGTAGTAATGTAGGTGGTATTACAAAATCAGAAGACGAATACTAGCTCTTTCATTCGTTTGCTTATCGTCAAAACTCAGCCGATGTGTCGGGGAACGCCTTAAGACGTTAAAGAACTGCGGAGTTTTATTATTCCTCAGTGGAACATTAATTTATTAGCTATCTGGCGTTTTCTCCATTCCGGTAATGGAGACTGGTTATGTGTTTTAGCTGAGCAGACAGATGTGTGCAGGTGTTTTAAACATGCTTAATTGAATCAAGCTTAATTTTTCGTCAGCAGAATATTTTACATACTTCATAATTATAATCATGATAGTAATAATTATTATTGCTTTATTTAGATGGTGCCATTTAAACCATACATTTACAAAGGGCTTCACACCAATAATAAAACTGTAATGCAAAACATGCATGCATAAATACATACATACATACATACATAAACTCCACTCTGTCTGTCTGTACAAATAGCTTGACATTAACCTGTTTTATATTTAATGTTTGTAGATGACTAAGACAGGGAAACCAGACACTTACTGGAAGGACATCTGTGTAAAATATGCCCAGGGCCAGTACCATTTTACAACTGGCAAACGTCCAGGGGCCAAGAAATGGAAAAAGGCCCTGGAGAGGATAGATGCCTGTCCCCTGCAGAGCCACACAAAGGATCTGTTTGGGAGAAGCCTTCTGTGCTCCTGTGGATTCCATAAGGTAGGTGGAATGATTTACTAAGTCCCTATGAGTCACTGTAGCATGTGGATATATTATGTATATATATATATATATATATATATATATATGTATGTATGCTATATGTATGCTGATATATATATGCATAATTCTGTAGGGAGCAGTTAGTGTAGGATTCTTAAGCTTGGTTTATGCTTGACGCATCTGTGTGGTCCGCACGGCTGCACGCGGCCAAATTACGTAATTTCAGCAACCACGCCTCTCCGCGCGGCCACCCAAGTTTCTGCTCCACGCACCTAGGAAATTGTGTAACAATGTAGACGGTCCCGTGCAGAAAAAAAAGGCAAAGGTTCGTAAATACAGACATCTTTATGATTTGGCCAATAGAGATAACTGTGATCAACTGTGTTTTAATGGACGAGTGGACAGTATCCTTTTTCGTCTTTTTTCCTAAGTAAACAGCATAAAAGTTCTGCTTTGTTTAAGCTCACGGGTGTCGCCATCGTGTAAACAACAGTGATTACTACTTCTACTATGGTGTAGTGTTGTATACATAATGTAGAGCCCTACGCCACCCCCTACAGTCTTCAAGAATATTGGTTCTCAGCAGGGACAAGCCGCAAAAAGTATAAACGCTACTAGAAGGCGTCTTGGCCGGTTCCACACGTCGGAATGTACATGCGTCAAGCGTAAACCGAGCTTTAGTTGCATGTAGCAAGGCCCTCTTTTTGTACCCCCCCCCAGCTAGCAGGTGTGTCATCAGCTGCTGGCTCCAGTAAGGCAGGAGAAGTTGAGACGGAGACAGGGCGAGTCCGAGTCGGCACAGAGGCAGGGAGAGGAGACAAAGAGAGAGGGGGAGTCCAAGACAACACAGAGGCAGGGAGACGATACACGGAAGCAGGGGGAGTACAAGACATCACAGAGGCAGGGAGACGATACACGGAAGCAGGGGGAGTACAAGACAACACAGAGGCAGGGAGACGATACACGGAAGCAGGGGGAGTACAAGACAACACAGAGGCAGGGAGACGATACACGGAAGCAGGGGGAGTACAAGACAACATAGAGGCAGGGACAGGAGACACTGAGACAAAAGGAGGCACAGAGGCAGGAGCATCAGTTGCAGGACAGGGGGTGCAGTGCTACAAGTGCAACAAGTTTGTAGAGGGAGAAAAATTCTCTGAACACCTCTCTGACCACCATACAGAGGAGATGTGTGACACCTGTGGGGCCAAGGTGCAGGGTACTGTTGGACTTTTAACCCACATCCAACTGGCTCACTATTCAGCATACATGGTGCCATCACCACGGAAACCAACACCATCACCTCAGAAACCAACACCATCACTACGGAAACCAACACCATCATCACAGGACCCAACACCTTCAACACAGAAACCATCCCCACAGAAAACAACACCATCACCGCAATGGCCAACAATACTTGCACCAAAGCCAACACCATCTTTACTCCCTTCTTCCAGTAGCTCTGTCACATCACACCACACTGCCTCTCCGTCCATTAATTGGAAAGCTTTTCTTCCTGAACAGTTTAGAAAAGTAATCCAGGAAGCTGATCAGGTGTGGATTGCTAAGTGCCTCTATGAGCCTACAGGCCAGCTGAAGAATAAAATCAAGGCCTGCTGGTTTCATCCACCACTGGAACCCAAACCATCTCCTCCTGAGCCTGGGTGGTACTACCGGCAGAGAATGTTTATCTGGGCACCAATGAGGATTTGGGGCATTCCACTCAAATGCCCACAGTGTTCCAGGAAAATGAACAGCTCTGGCATATATAGGAAGGTCAGGGAGGTGATTGATGTGGATAGCCGCTATTATCTAGTGGGGGGGGGACTATCCACGTTGCAGCAAGTGCTCTCAGCCAGTCTGCCCATGGAGCCAGGACATTCTCACCCAGCTGGATGTGGCACACAGGATCCTGTTCCCCGCTGTCCTCACAACACAGCTGGCTCTGGACAGAAAATGTATTTCTTTCCTGAAGCCGAGGACCAGTGGTAACAGTTCCTCCTACCTCCAGTCTGCAGTAGAGGAAGCGCATAGCGAGGAGTGGGCACGTCAGACCATCCGCTACCTTTCAGACTGTGAGCGCCATATGAAGATGTCTACCTTCGTCCCCTCTGCAGCTGTCCATCTTCCTCCACCACCCTTCAGACCCCTTCCACTTGCCCAGTGGTTTGAGACTGTCCACTCCAACGACATTCTCAGCCATTTGAATGAGATGAAGGGAGTGATCACTTCTACCTATGGTAGAATTCTCAAGATGGATTCAACAAAGAAGGTTAGGGTTTAATGTTACAGTAAATAATATAGAAAATAGAACATGTACAATAACAAACAAAACAGTAAACGGGTTTACTTTTTAGTGGGGCAATGTCTTCAGTTTTTTTTTTAAAGTATTGATTGTTTTACAGATCACCAAGAAGCTGGGTGGTGCGATTGGGGACAGTGCTGCATGGATGACAAACATCGGCAACGAGTTTGGCCAGGTTCTGAATTCGGTTCTGACGACGGGTGAAGGTGCAGGGTTGGAAGAATTGTGCCAAGGGATCGTCACCCGTTACAAGAATGCGGGCCAAGCTGAACCTCAGGTCATCTATGTCGATCGGGACTGCTGCAGCCAGTCGGGTGGGTGGAGTTTGCTTCTTTATCAAATATACGCGTAACAAACTGTGACACAAACACACACACGTACACAAACAAACACACAGCTATTTGTATTAAATGTGTTTATTTGTATTTTATTACACTCCTGCCACGTGGGGGTGTAGTGGTACTGATCACAAAGATCAGTTACACCTGGGTTAATCAGATGGTAATGCAATGTAATTATTTAATAATAATAATAATAATAATGTAAGAGGAGCAGCCTTAAGTTCAGGAAGTAGTGCAGCTATGCATAGAGCTAACTGGGCAGCACTTAATAGGGTGTTCTGGTCTATGTATTTATTAATGGTTGTTTTTCACAGGTGTGTCTTCTGTGGTTAAACTGTTTCACCCATGGAAGTCTGCGGTGCGCTTGGACAGCTTCCATTTTATGCGGCGCTTTAACTGCGGCCTCACTACAGAACACCACCCTCTGTATGGCATCTTTTGTGCAAAGCTTTCCTCCTGCATTTTTGAATGGGACCAAGAGGATGTGAAACGCCTGAAGGAAGCCAAGAAAGCAGAGTGGATGAGCAGCCACAGCGGACATGCTCCCACTGAGGAGCAACTCATGGCGACCATCAGCCCAAGGGAGCTGCGCAGGCACTGCAGAAGGAGGATACGTGGTGTAGAGGAGATTCGGCGCATGATTTCAGGGCTGCTGGAATCAGTGTGGGAGCTGACTGACACCACAGGGCTGCGTCTGGTGAGCCATGACAGCATGCGACATGTGTGGGAGGTGCAGCAGAAACACCTGGAGTGCCTCCAAGACCCCGCAGGTGTTAAACTGTACACAAAGGTGGGGACACTCCAGAAGGGCGGCAAAGAGCTGGACATCCTTAGGTGTGGTAGGGGGTCCTCTTCCCTGGAGAGTTTTCACAGACATCAGTGTGCTTTCATTCCAGGTACGTCCGCATCAAGACACATTGTGTTGTATGTCTTTTCTTAATGTTTTTTTATATGTTATGACAGAGAATGTGTTGTAAATATTCAAAATAAAACAGTTACCACTTTCGGGTATTCATATCTATATGTATGTGTACTTTACAACTGAACAGAGTATTTTGTTTCTTAGGCTGGCGATGCAATGCAGTCCACATGCAAATGTACATGCTGGAGGGAGCATCAAGGTGGAACATGGGCCGGGCCAGGGAGGCATTAGCTGTGGAGGGGGCCTCAACCCTCAGAACCTTCGATGTTCAACTGATGTCCCACCTCAACAGCATGAGCCAGCGGGTCCTTGGTTGTGCTCTGGTTCCGGAGTTCACCCCACCTGGGAGACCTACTGGTAAGAGAGATCTCAGAGCATCTTTAGTATTTAGTATCACTTCCCCTCTTTTTCTTAGGTACCTCCCTACTCACAGGATGACCATTTCTTGGGTGCAAAGTAGGAGATGGAGATGCATGTGCATGTCCTTTTTTCATCTTTGTGTTTGTACTGGTTACAGGGGAGCGCATTGCTGTGGAGTATCTATTGGCCCAGACCAATAAAGGTGACCTGCTTGCTCCAAAGCAGATGCCTGAAATCCCCTCCCAGGTGCTTGAGGATGAGGAGGAGTCAGATAATACAGGTGATCTTAGGACTGGTGATCCCTGGTATGAGGCTGAGTCAGAAACCACTCTCTGCCTGTCAGCTGAGCTTGGGGCTGGTGATCCCTCAAGTCCTCCAGAAGACCAGGTTTTGTTGGAGGGTGATGCTGAACCCGAACCCGTCGTCACAGAGGTACGTCACACTTTCTCTAACTCCTTACATAAAAACACAGTATTTAACAAAGTAGTAAATCTGGTTATATTTTAATAAGATAAAATCAGCATTGCTCACATAATAAGCACATTTTTTGCTTGTTTTTTCTTTTTCTCCATTATATCTTTTCAGACCAGCCAATGTGACTCGAGAGGCGTTACGGGATGGGAGGCAGTTGATGCTCTCGCAGCCTACCTGGTTGGCTTAAACCGAACAATCACGGCCTTGTCAGCCAACGAGGAGGCAAAAATAGTCCACCTCTACACGGCTCTCCATGCCATGGACAAAGCACCTTCAAGGTACAAAATAGCAATTATTTTGTTCACCATAATTAAACAAAAATTCCATGGAATGAATGAGGCACATGGATGTTTCTTCTGGGCATTTAGATATACCCAGAAGGCTAAGAAGAAGGGACGGGCATCAGGAGGACCGTGGAGAGCACCCAGGAAGCCTAGTGGCTCTGCTCCTGGACAGCAGGCGGCAGAGAGGTACTTAAACACAATTTTGTATCAGTTTGGTTCAATACAAATCACTGAATAAGAGACAGCCCATTTTATAGCCATCCCTGTTGGCATTGTCACCTGATTATTCATGACTACATCCTTGCTCACAGTCCAGACCATATCATCTTTCTCTCCCACAGACTATACATGATTCATGGCCAAGCAGCCCAGGACCCTGAATTACATCGGGTCAGCGAGTGTGTTTGTCTCAGACTTGCCAAAGAGTTTGAGCAAGCACGTAACAGGCCAAAAGATACAAAAGGAAAAACCATGCCCATCCCTCAGTCCATTGTCAGTGTTTACAGCCACATCAGACAGCTGCTGGAGGACAGCAGGGTTGTCCTGGACCAGACCAACTTGGCTCTAGTGCCAGTTAATAATACCACTGTCTCTTCATGGTGGGTGTTATTTTTTTTACCTTTCCCATACAGTGAAGACAGTATATAAAGATTTAACACAGGTCACATGTGTAAAATAATGAATGTTTGTCTTGTAGGCTGCTGAGGCGGGATAAGAGGAGGGACAGGGACATGTTGCTGCAAGGCACTGTCCTCCCCAAACAGCTGTCCCTGGCCAAGGACTCGCTCCCTGGGGTTAACACACTTCCGGCTGCCCCTGTGGAACATTTAAATAATGTAATGACATTTGAGGAGCCAGAAAATCAAGAGGAAGAAGCTTTCCCCCGTGGGCGTGCTCTGCCGGCAAACAGGCCTATGTTCCATCCGCCATTTCTACCTCCCCCATTCCCTTCACAATTCCAGCAGGCTCCTCCATTCCAGCCTTCTCCTCCGTTCCAGCCTGGTCCTCCGTTCCAGCCTTTTCCATTCCAGCCTGCTTCTCCGTTCCAGCCTTCTCCATTCCAGCCTGCTCCTCCGTTCCAGCCTGCTCCATTCCAGCCTGCTCCTCCGTTCCAGCCTGCTCCTCCATTCCAGCCTGCTCCTTTGCTCCAGTCTGATCCGCCATTGCAGCAATGTCCTCCGTTGGAGCAAGTGTGTCCTCCAACTCAACCAAGGCAACGTGCCTGGAGACACCTTAAAGCTGCCCAAGAAGATGAGGAGCTAGTGGCTAGGGGCGAACCGCCAAAGAAAAGGCTGGTAAAGGAAAAATACCACTACACCTGCAAGGAGTGTGGCCAGGAGAAGAATAAAAGTACTGGACACACCCAGCTGAAGGGGAGGTGGTATTGCCCAGCCTCAGGACTGACCCTGGATCAGTGGAAGAACAGTTAAAGTCACTGTACCCGTGTTATCAGCCGTTACATGCTGGTATCGTTTTCAGTGTGAGTGCCTTCAGTTCAAGTGCCTGTCTCTCTGTTGTTTCTGTTTGTTTCTGTTACTGTGGTGACATGTTACAAGGTTATACTTTAACAATAAAGTATAATAATTTATTTGATCCAAGAACAGCCTTCACATTTTTAATTTCCTCTTGAAAAGGGAAACGGTTAGTGTCGTCCGAATGAACTAAGCCAGAATTACTCGCAGAATTATTTTACATTTATTCACAGAACCCAACACTCTTTGTCTCAAACAAAATTTTTTATTCATCTGTGCTGCACAGATACGTAGCTAGTCTCTCGAATAATTGGGTTTATCCAAAAAAGCAGGGGAAACATGATTGGACAGTTATTTACATTTATAGTTATACAATATTAATATATTGTTTTGGTGCATGCTGCCACCTACAGTAGGCTTTAGGAATGTCCAAAGCATTGTTGTGGATTGGGATGTCCCAGCATGGGTTAGAATCCCACAAGAGACATGAAAATTAAAGTTGTCATAAAGCTTGCAATAAGTGCAGAAGTGTGTAAACAATTTTGAGCAGATAGGAGAATATAGGGAAAAATGGATATAGTGTACGTTTTCCTCCTATTTCTTTCTCCCCTTTCCCCCTCTCCTTCTTCTCTTTTTTCTTTCTTCCCCCCTCGCGGGCAGTCCCTTTTGCCCCATTT
>JAPXFQ010000818.1:0-46353 GCA_028564705.1 Apricaphanius iberus | reverse complement strand
GCACTTATTTAAGTCCCAAAACATCACCTTAACTGAATAAGTTCGTATTTTTAACACAGCGTTGTCTCACTATGAAATGTACTGAAGCTAGACAGTGCGCCAGCAGGCATAAATCAACTTAAATACGTAGCATTTAAATACTGCACTGAACACACCGGACTTTTCGGAGCCGATATTTTCGAAGCAGACGGATAATTCTCACAGACAATTTATGAACTTATCATATCACCACAAAGCCTGATGGCCTGCCCAGAATCCTTAGTGTTTGACATCTCTGGGAAAACAAGAACCGAAATAAGGCACCAAAATGTGTGCTGCATTTTGGTCTGGTTACTACCGTTTATGTCAGAACATCGGTACCCATCCCGACTTATCGGTCCTCTTAATGGTAAAATTAAGGTCGTATTCATCTTTTGCGGGAGATATAAACACAAGCCAAACACTGTATTGGTAGCCCGCTTCCCCTTAACAAACACACGCGGTGGGGACTGGAGATTGGAGGAACGACTGCTGCGCTCTTACTAGAAGCTCCGCACACCAGTAGTTACATACACACACGACAGCAGAGCGAATGAAACGATCCAAACTTTGGCTTTGTTTTACAAAAATAGAAGCTGACAATGCACACTGTCACAAATACAATAAAAGCTTTTTGCTTGCAAAGGCCAGAACAAGAGTAATTGGACCAAACACCTTGCTTTTTTTCTTTTTTTTTTCTTTTCTTTTTTTAACGTGTCCTGTCTAGCAGTATGCTACTCAGAATTGGTGTCTGAGTACCAATTACAAGCCCAACAGTTTTAATTTCCCAACAAGCAGTATTACAGCTTCGCTGTAGTACGCCCACTGAATGTATATGATAAATCTTTATTAGTGATTACTGTGGATTCAATTTCCTGACGTCATGGACATTAAACCCCTGAGACAAGATAGAAAGAATCAGAATCAGTTTATTGGCCAAGTATGTCACATACAAGGAATTTGACTCCGGCAAACTTTTTCCTCCAGTACAGAACTTGAATAAGTGAAATAAAAAAAAGAAAAAAAAAGAAAAATAAGAACAAAAATAAGTAAAAATACAAATAAATATCAGATCGTAAATAATAAAGGATAATATATACACCAAGCCGGGGTTATTTTACAGTGAGTATGTACAGAAGTGCAGAGTTATAGTTTATTGTTATGTGAGTGCACTCACACACTGTGACTAGACAGAGTTCGTCAGAGCGACAGCCTGGGGGAAAAAACTGTTTTTGTGTCGGGTGGTTTTGGCGTACAACGCTCTGTAACGCCGACCTGAGGGGAGGAGCCTAAACAGATTGTGGCCAGGGTGTGAGGGGTCAGAGGTGATTTTCCTGGCCCGCTTCCTGACCCTGGCCCGGAATAGGTCCTGAATGGAGGGAAGATCGGTTCCTATGATCCTTCTCTGCCAAGAAGGTGAAGAAAAGAAACCGGACCAGAAGAGGTGCGAACCGACGACACAAGACAGGGAGGCAAACAAAGAACACAAGAAAACATCCCAGTCCTCGACCTCTGCCGGACGGCAGAGAAACAGTAATACAAAACAAAAACGACAAACTGTACAGAACCAAACCAATAGTTCGGATCTAGTAGAATAAACTAAGAATTACACATTCACTACACACAAGCATTGATTAATGAACATAATATAAATGTTTCTGGTAAGCTCCTGTGAACAACTAACTAATGATGATAACCTCAGCTTAAGATATGTCCGTCCTCACCAATGTCCCCACACCCATGTGTGTGCGAGCATGCAGGTCGGAATAAGGTTTCCCCACGCAAGTGATTGATAGCTGGTGTAAGGAACCGTCAATCCGTCCTACAGGAATCGGCACAGACATGGAGGAGGCAAGAGATGTATGCATCCAGGGTCCCATAGAGTACAGAGGCCACAGGCGGATCAGCGCAAGGTCGATCACCCGCCAAGAGGGGAACAGATGGAAGCCCCAGGGGAACACCCACCAGCCGCAATGCTGGGGCCCGAGAGATCGCAGTGACGAGCCCACGGGCTCCGCCGGTAACCGGCTACGCCAGGGCGGGCCCGGATCAGGAACCGGAGGCCACGGGGACCAGGGGCACCCCGCCCCCCAGCGGGGCCCCAACCAGGGACCAGCCGACAAGGGCCCCCCGCCGCCGCCGCAGGCAAGGAGGATCCGCAGCCAACCGACGGACAACACACGCCGCCGCCACCCCGGACCAATACCCACCGCCAACAACCCGGCCCGCCTCCACACACCCACACGCCAGGGAGCCACAGCAAGAGCCACAGCGGATGTACGCCCTCCCCAGGCCGCGCCCAGCCGGCACCTGGACATCCAGATCTTCCAGCTCCCGGGTCCAGATCCCGCCCCACGTAGGGCGCCAAGATCAGGGGCCCAGCCAATGCCGGACAGCCCCACCAGGCGAACAGACCAGCCAGCAGAAGTCCTGGAACCGGCAGGAGGACTGGGCGCCAGGCACGGTCCCCACCGATCCACCGGACGGCACCAACCTGTTCTACAACCTCGGCACCCCCAGAAGAGGTGCCCCAGTCAATCCAAGGAGGACGTCGGCCCGAAACAGCGGCCGCCCGACACACCGGACCACCCAGGACCCGCCCGACATGCACCAGGACCGAGCCGGGCCGCAACCGGGACCCCCGGCCCCAGGCATCGAGAGCCATCATCAACCAGCGGGCAGGAGCAACCATCACCGACGGGGAGTGACGGGGAGGGAAGAAGATGCATCAGGCCAGAGAGCAGCCAAACACCCAACCTGACAGGTAGACATAGACAGACAGAGACACTCATACGTACCCTCCCTCTCATGCGTACACATTCTTACAAATACAGGACATACGAAAAAAGGACGCTATACACTCATTCATACCCCCCATACGTACACTATACTCCATACTCCCAGGCCCAGGGACAGACGCCCCAATAGAGAACCCTGCCCCTGCACCCACCAGGAGACAGAACCCCCTTTGCCCACCAGGACGGGGACAAGCAGACCGCCAAGGCCCCCACACCGGCAAGAGCAGTCCACCAGCCCAGGACCCCGACCAGACGGCGTGATGTTCTATCCGGGCTCCGACCCCTGATGGTCCAATTCCCCCCCCGGGCCCTCAGTGTCTAGATTCGTTTAACCAGTGGGTGCCGGCACCACAGGCGAGGCCCCCACAACGGGCCCCTATAGGGGGCCCCCCAGGGGCATACCTAAATCCTTCCCAACATTCACACTGCTAACAAAACACATGTCACTAGACACCCAGGTTGAGTTTAGCCCCCCCTCCCCCTCAACGCCCTCCCCCCTCCCGTCCCAAGCGCACCCCGTTAAAAAGAGCGCCTGTGCTAGATGGTAAAAAGCCTCCCCGCCAATAAGAGACGCCCCAGGCACCGTCAGCGTCCGAGGGCCCCCGCGCGAGGCCGGAACCCGCCGCACCACCGACTCGGGTACCCCGGACATGCCGCGCCAGGCCCGTGAGCAGACCGAAGTCCCAGGCGGCCAATCCCCAGGCCGACATCCTCCAGCCTTGCTACTACCGCCCGATGGCCGGGTGGCAGCTCGGTGGTGCGCCGGGTTCCGGCCTCGGCGCGGGGGCCCTCGGACGCTGGCGGTGACGGGCCCCCGCGCCGAGGCCGGAACCCGGCGCACCACCGACTCGGGTACCCCGGACATGTCGCGCCAGGCCCGTGAGCAGACCGAAGTCCCGGGCGGCCAACCCCCAGGCCAACATCCTCCAGCCTTGCTACTACCGCCCGATGGCCGGGAGGCAACAGAACCCAGCACCTCCACCCACCAGCCCACACCCCACCAACCGGTCAGTCACCGTGGAGGCCGACCAACACCGGCCAGAGGCCCCCACCTCAGCACCCCCGCGAGCGCTAAGACCAAGACCCAGGAGCCATGTCCAGTGTCAATATGGCCGATCGGGCCCGGAGACGCCGGCCACCCGCCGCGGCCTCTCGCCGACGCCCGGACGCGGCAAGGGGCCACCGGGGAGCAAGCGACAAGAACCCGCCCGGGGAGATGGAAAAGGCAGCAGCGCCCGCCAACCACCGGCCGACCACAGCCCCCCCCAGCCGGCACCGCGGCAGCGGCCCCCCCCCGGCCAAGCCCCAGCCAGGGCCCCAGCCGGGGGGCACGCCGCCCCAGAACCCCGAGCCCCAGGCCCAGCCCAGACCCCCCCAGAGCAGCACAGCACCAGGCCAGTAACCCGTGTCCGACAGCACGAACCCTCTAAGGCGCCGCATGCAGCCACTAGGAGTCACCACACAAAGCCCCCAAAGTCCCACCCCAGGCGAGAGTCACGGCACCTACCGCCCAACCGCAAGCGGACCCACCCCCAAGGACCTCCCTGCAGTCACCACCAACCCTTAAGCTCCACATCGGCAACCGTGTCCCACAGAATGGAATCAAGGGCCCGACCCCACTAGGTGATGGAACTGATCAAGGGTGACCAGAAAGATTGATCAGATGTGGAGGCAGATGCCGTTTCTAGACCAATGTAATCCAGAAGGAGATCTCTATATTGATTAATATTCAGAGTATTTTTATTTTTCCAGTTCAAGAGGATATTTTTCTTAGCGATGCATAAGGCGATGTAAAATAATTGCATAGACTTTGTATCCATGGTAACTTCATCTACATTTCCCAGCAAGCAAACTGTGGGAGCAGGTGTGATATTACATTTCAGACACTTTGATAGATCTTCACATATCTGGTACCAATATTTCTTAACAGGTGGGCAGAACCAAAGAGCATGAATATAATTGTCTGGTAGATTGCTTGTACATTGTAAACAGGTATCAGACGGCGTATAACCCATCTTGAACATCCGTTGCCCTGTATAATGCACTCTATGAAGGATTTTATATTGTATTAATCGTAGATTAGGATTTTTAAGAAATTTAAAGGTTCTTAATGAAATTTGAGACCAGAGGTTTTGGTCAATTGAGATGGACAAGTCCATCTCCCATTTTGAAATAGGAAGGGCTATTGATTCATCTATTCTATTTAATGTTTTGTATATTTTAGATAGCAGTTTGGGAGGGTTAAGATTAAGGAAGTCTAAAACTTTTCCTGGAATTTGTAAATCAACTGTATTGAGCCTAAATTTATTTTTTATAATTGATTTAATTTGTTGGTATTCTAAGAATTTATTCTTGTTAATTCCGAATTGTGTAACCAATGTATTAAATTGGATAAAGTCTGTTCCATCAAATATATGCTCCAGGTATTCAATTCCTTTACAACTCCAGCCTGGAAAGTTAATCATGCATTTTTTTTGTAAGATATCCGGGTTATTCCAGATGGGTGTACGCCTGCATGGGACTAGTGAGGTCTTTGTCATTTTAAGAAATTCCCACCAAGCTGTCAGAGAGGAGCTGATATTTATACTTTTGAAACATTCATTTTGTTTTATATTTGAGCTAACAAAAGGTAGATCTGAAAGTTTTATCTTATTGCATAGTGTCTGTTCTACATCTACCCAGCACTCATCGATATAACTGTGTTTTACCCATCTTGATGTGTATTGGAGTCTGTTGGCTAAGAAATAATGACGAAAGTTTGGTAGGTCTAGACCTCCTTTATCTTTGGACTTCTGTAGTGTTTTTAAGCTGATACGTGGGGGTTTATCTTTCCAAAGGAATTTAGAAACAGAAGAGTCCAGAGATCTAAACCAATCAGGTGATGGTTTGCTTGGGATCATTGAGAATAAATAATTGATTCTAGGCAAAACCATCATTTTTATTGTAGCTACCCTTCCAATAAGTGATATTGGAAGGGATTTCCATCTTGCCAGATCATCTTCCACTTTTTTTAAAAGTGGGACGTAGTTTAGCTTAGATAAGTCTGACAGTCTTGGTGAGATATGGATACCTAGATATGTAATATTTCCCGACCGGAGCTGTAAAGCAACAGGACTCTGGTAAGAACAGTTGATTGGAAGGACTGTAGACTTTAACCAATTTATGGAATAGTCTGAAACTCTTGAGTAAGATTTTATTAACTCAATTACCTGATACAAGGAAGTTTGTGAATGCTGTAGAAAAAGTAGTACATCATCTGCGTATAAACTGATTTTATGTTCTATTTTGTTGCATTGTATACCTTTAACATTATTATTTTGCCTGATTGCTGCTGCTAATGGTTCAATAAAAATAGCAAAGAGGGAGGGAGAAAGTGGACATCCCTGCCTGGTACCTCTCTGAAGAAAGAACCTTGATGATGTTTGATTATTGGTCCTAATACATGCTGTTGGTGAGCTGTATAATATTTTTAACCAGTTTACAAAAGAATTACTGAATCCGAATTTATTTAAGGCTGCAAATAAAAATTTCCAGTTAACTCTATCAAATGCTTTTTCTGCATCTAAAGATAATATATTGGTTTGGACGTTTTTACAGTGGGAATAATCTATTAAATCTATTAATCTACGTGAATTTGTGGAAGAGAGCCTACCTTTTATAAAACCTGTTTGATCAGGGTGGATTATTAGAGGTGTTATTTTCTCAATCCTTCTTGCAAGAGCTTTGCAAATTATTTTCAGATCCACATTGATAAGAGAAATGGGACGATAACTGGTAGGAGACATAGGGTCTTTTCCTGGTTTTAATAGAAGATTGATGTAGGCAGAATTCATGTTTGGTGGTATTCGACCATTTTCCTTTGTTTCCTGCAACATTTTGTAAAATGTTGGTGCCAGAATATTCCAGAATTCTTTATAGAACTCTACTGGAAATCCATCTGGACCTGGAGCTTTATTATTAGGCATGGATTGGAGGGCCTCCTGGAGTTCAGACACTGTTAGCGGTGAATCCAGGGCCTTTGCTTGACTGTCTGAAAGTTTAGGAAGAGTTATTTTATCCAGAAATTGTACAATATCATTATTTGAAGGGTTTATCTCTGGTGTGTATAACGTCTCATAAAATTCTTTGAAAGTGTTGTTTATTTTTTCAGGGTCATATATTATATTCCCAATTTTGTCTTTGATTGCAGATATAGTTGTTTTTTCTTTATTTATTTTTAACTGATTAGCTAAGAAGCTACCTGATTTATTACTATGTTCAAAGTTTTCTATTCTAAGTCTTTGGATTAAGAACTGCGTCCTTTTATTAATAATTTCATTTAATTCTAATTTTGCTTTCCTTATTTTACTTAAGCTCTCTTTATCCAGGGAAGGTTCTAATGATTTAATAGTTTCTTCTAATTCCTGAACATGTTTATTTTCTGTTCTCTTTTTATTTGATGAGAATGAAATTATTTTACCTCTAATCACAGCTTTCCCTGCTTCCCATAGAGTGGATGGCGACATACCAGGGAGATCATTAAATTCCATGTATGAAGCCCATTCTTTTTCAATATATTTAATAAATTCTTTATCCTTAAGTAATGATGTATTAAATCTCCAATTTTTATATTGAAGGGTTGCAATTTTATTTGCTAAATTTAAAGAAACAGGAGCGTGATCGCTGATCACTATAGGATGTATCTCAGTGTCTGAAATGTCATTCAACAGTGAGCTGCTGACTAACAAATAGTCCAATCTAGAATAAGAATGATGTACGTTTGAGTAAAAAGTGTATTTTCTGTCGTTGGGATGAAGCGATCGCCATGCATCGCAGAGTCCATAATCGCTCATGTACTGTTTAACTATATCTATGGATTGCCATCTGCGCTGAGTCCCTGCTGTACTGAGCCTGTCTATTTCTTCATTTAGTCCAAAGTTGAAATCTCCCCCAAGAACAAGTGAGCAATCCATGTGATTAGCCAGAACCGAGAAGAAAGTATGAAAGAATGAGGGGTCGTCAACATTTGGACCATATATACTAACTATACATAACTTTTGGTTATTTATAAATAGTTTTAATATTATAAATCTGCCTTCTGGATCTGTAGCTGTGTTACTCTCGGCCTTCTTGGCAGAGGCAATAAAATAAAGTAGGGCAGCACCATATCAAATTAAAAGCAGAAGCTACTTTCTATTCTCTAGAGATGTATAATGCAAACTACACTAAGGTAACAACATCAAAGCTAGACTGCAAAATATTACCCAGTGCACTGACTATTTAGAATATCTGAAAATTAATTCATGTATTTATCCTCTGAAATCTTCACCAGAAGCCAGTAAATCCAGGAACCTCTGTCCCGGATTGTAAATGTCAGTTTTTGAGGATGACATCAAACATATGGTGACAGAGATTAGCTTCTTCGTACACAGCTTTATCGCTCGATTGCATCATAATTAAACCTAAATCTCAATATTGTGTGACTGATTACATCAATAACGACTTTTTTTTTCTGTCGCTTTTTACAAAATCAGCAAACATGTCAGTCTGAATCATAAACGCAAACACATATGGGGCGATTAGAATACATTTCAATAATTCTATTACTTGTAAGCAGTTGGAGAGGTTTTGCATCATGTTAAGCAACTTAAACGTTTGTGTTCTAAAAACTGCAATCTCCTCGACACAGCACAGAATTTTTTTTCTCATGAACGTTTTGACCATGCTTGGACAGCAGCCATCTTGTGCAGTGTATCTTGAAAATACTTTCTTGGAGGTAAAGCAATGTTCACATGACTTCACAAACCTCCCCCACCTCTTTTCTACTTTCCCACTTCTCGCTGGGAACTGAGGATAAGGGGGCAGTGTGCTAAATACCCCTATCCAGTCTTATAATCACAACCAGATGTGTTACATGAAGTTGATGTCTTTTTTTTTTTTATGTCCTGATAGGCGGCAGAGTCAAAACGTGGAAGAGAAGATGGTTCATCCTAACTGACAACTGCCTCTATTACTTTGAATACACAACAGTAAGTATAAACAAGAACAATACAGAGCACATAAAGTCGTTTTAAGAACTTTTCTCTATCCGTAGTGTCCAGGCTTGTATCTCAGTGCAGCTACAGTCGTACTCATTTCTATATTCTAAGGAATATGTGAAAAAGCATAAAAAGAAAAAAGGTGATGGCAGTGTAGTCGAAAGTAGCAGAGGAGTTACGATGCTACATCTGCAGCAGTAAACTCAGGCATTATAGCATAACACAACGTTCATGCAAGATGAAAGTGGTGATGCCTGAAGTGTCCTACTCATTTTTTATTTCATCAAGTGAAGACTTTTTATCTCATTTATTCATTGAAAAGGAGGAAGACGAGACAAATGTTGGCTGTGGGTTGGATACATAATAAACCGACACCTGTTTGACATGCTTAATCTGCGTTTAATTCACCAAATTGCAGAATAAATTGCTTTGGACAAAAAAAAAAATACTTAAAAAGCTTAAAATTCATGTGGATTCTGCCTTCTCTTCTCAAGTCCTGACAGACATTTTTATTCTAATGCCCTCTGGCACCAGCTATTGGCATTTTCCCACAAAACTATATTGTCACAATAGTTCATATTGGGAAATTATGCAATGATTGTACAAGAATAACAATTTCTTCAAATTAATTCTTGTTTAATTTCTGATGTTTTAACTGCAATAAAATAATAGAGATGTCAAAACATTATCCTGAGAGCGTTTACATGTCTTTGCCCTTCAAAGTATTTTCACATGTTCGCTGGAGAGGAAGTTAAAATACTCAGATAGCAGCCCCTGTCAGATGTCATTTTCACTTTGGCTCAGACACTTAGATAAATGTTGCTATTATAACAATTACAAGTGAAAGAAAGCATTAGCTGATTAGCTTTATGTTCACAAACAAAAGAATCGATTTGAGGCTCTGGTTGTTGATTCTGCTGAAGCTCTTGGCCGTAACTATGGAATAAAACGCATTTCTGTCCTCTTCCTCAGCTCTGGGTCGTCGCTTCCCCTAAATTTCAACATTCTGATATAAGATTCAATATTCAAAAAGAGTTGTCAAGACAGTTTTTGTGGTGTGGAGAAATCTGTCCATATCACTTGTGTTCACTTCCATGCAGCTCCCTCACACTAAGTAAAGGTGCTTATTCCTTTTTCTAGGTCACCAGATGGGGGTCACATATCCATTTAACATTTTTCTATTAACAAATTTATCCATATATGGTTGTACTTTAATGTTTCAGCTGAGCCTGAACTTGCTAAAATATGTATGTAAAAGAGAAAACCTGCAAATCAACTTGGAACGTTTAAATGTATTTATCTTTCATGCTTTATCTTCAGTTAATCTTTCTGTGACAGTAGTTTCTTAAACTAGTCAAACGGACTTTACAGAACATAAATCCTGCTGATCTCTCTGTCAGTATGCAAATCTTTTTTTTCTCTTAAATGTCAAGAGATTCCTTTTTGGAATGTATGCAGTATAAAGATACTCTAAACAATAAAGTCTCAGAAGATTACATCGGTAATAATAAAACAAGTTAAATCGGCTTAATAGCGGACATTATTTTCATAAAAGAGAGTGGCACAAGTCTTTGCCCTCCAGGTTTGCTATTTACCAGATGTATTCCCTTTGGATTTAAAATGAGCCACACTCTGGCAATTAGCATATGGCTTCACTGGAAACGTCGGCAAAATCCAAAGCAACACATCTGGCTCTGCAACCCCCTCACCCCAAAACCCCACAGCCTGGAATCCCTCTGCGTACTCCAGTTTCTGTCGTGGTGGCAGGGGTCTACGGAATCACACCCAGTCAGTTGGGAGCTTCTGTCCCCTTGCTGCCAGGCGAAAAACATAGAAACACAATCACTCTACAGCAGTTGTAAAACCAGTAAAGACAAGATGACTGTCATCACAACAGCAACCAATGGAGGGGGGGAACAATGTACAGCACAAGGTTATGTCTCCCTCAGATGCGGTCCCCTATGTGACTAGAATGATTACAAAGCTTCAGCATGTTTTCAGTTTACTTTGGTTGTTCACCCAAACACTCCTGAGTTTAAAGTGAAGAGAGATGCACTGTGCATGACATTTCTTTCAGGTTAATATTTTCTTCGTAATATGTCGCTGGCATAGTTGTGATCTCACACTTAAAGAATTTGATTTGAGGATGTTTTGTGAGAAGAAAAAATGTTAAAAAAAATGCTTTTGGTTGTTTTTTTCTACTCAATTACAGCTGTCTAGTGACACCATTGAAACTTCTGAATAAATGTACAGCATATATGTAGAAGTAAATTATTTATGAGAAGCACAAGATAAAACGTTATGCTGATAGTATTCTGTTCTATTTTCTGAAAAATGGTACACTACATTTACAATGCAGTAAAGCCCCGCCTATTTGGAGTTCAGTTTTCAGGAGTTTTGTCTTGAAAAAGTGACTCCAAGTTATTTATTGAATATTCTTGGATTTATTTCGTAGTGCATATCTAAAATATTTCAAAGAAAATTTAGTTTTGGAAATATTTAGGTGTAATGCTACTTGACAAGCTATTTACTAACTTTTGCAAAGCAGCCAATCCAGGAGGAACTAAGGAAGACTGTAAAAATTTGTTTCTGCTGTAGCGCTGAGACAGTGTTCACTGAGCTTAAAGTAAATATCGCATTTGAACTATTAAGATGGGATGAAACAAGCAGTATTTTGTAGGGGAGGTTGCAAGTGTTTGTGGATTTTAACTATTCACGGGCAGACGTGGTCCCTAAAAGCCTGCAAGTACCGAGGATTGACTGTACTGACGGCATGTTCACCACAGAGTATGATGAATTAAAGGAAAATAAAATGTAACCAAATCTACTTTTATTTGGTAAACTATAAAATGCCCTCTACACTTATTGGTATCCGAGGTGTTGGATCATGAAGAAAAGGTTTATATTCTTCAATTATTTCTACGTTTATCTGCAGAGTTCACCAGACTTTTATTACTATAAACCTAATATGTTTAAGTTCATATTGCAAGTTTGCTAACAATGTTCCCAGTGGTTTTTTTGTGGTTTTTCAAGAGAAACGAGCTCATACCATCACAGATCCTCCACCATACTACAACAGTTGGACATTGAAGTGTTTTTCACATTTTTCAACAAATCCACCTGGACTGTTTTCTGTCCATATGTTTACTTTTGACATTGTAGGACATAAATGGCTTTTTTTTTTTTGCATGTTAACTACAGACCTGAATGTAGAGTTCACAAGTTTAGGTTGGTAGCTTTCTTCTTCTATAATCTGACTTCTGATGATCAACACATGTACCTTACTTACATGTTATGTTCTGATTTTAAAGAATGCCAAAGAAAACTAGGCGTATGGGTTATGTATAATGTGTACATGTATAAATCATATAAGGTTTCCATTTTATTTAGTTTATTTGGTGTAATTTTGTTAAAGGTTAGATCTTTCTACATATTTCAGTGTGAGGTTATGCTACTCCAAATAAAATAGAAATGTATCACCACAAAAACAGTGCTGTATCTTTTGAGTAACAGGATCTTTAGTTTCTTAATGTTTTTCTCTGTGCTCCTCATAAATGGAGACAAATGCATTCACTAAAAGAGGAAACCGTTGGCACTGAGCTGATGTTTTGTTTTTGTCCTCAGGATAAAGAGCCTCGCGGGATTATTCCCCTTGAAAACCTCAGCATCAGAGAGGTGGATGAGCCAAGAAAACCAGTGAGGAGAAATTCTATCTTTTTTCCCTCCTTTGTTTCAGTTTAAGCACTTCTTGTCGCCTAAACAAGATTTAATGAAATATTTCTTATCAGTTTGTTTTCGTGAATTGCTGAATGTGTCTTTATGATGTCTTCCCAGAACTGCTTTGAGCTCTTCAACCCCAGCCACAAAGGTCAGGTCATCAAGGCCTGCAAGACGGAGGCTGATGGGCGGGTTGTGGAGGGTAACCACGTCGTGTACAGGATATCGGCCCCCACCCCAGAGGAGAAAGAGGAGTGGATCAAGTCCATCAAGTAAGACCCTGCTCGTCAGTGTGGCTCCATTTACACTCAGAGGGCACTTAGCCAGTGTCGGCCTTCGCCCACATAAGACTTTCACATGTCTGACCTTCACACTGTGGGAAACAAACACTCTCACAGATAGGGACTGTAATCAGAATTCACACACACACACACACAAAGGCTGTTGGCTAAATGTAAATCCATTTCTCACACTTCCATGCAGATAACACTTAGAGGTAACCCTGCTCTTCCAGAGGAGGTTACTTCCCTTTGACTTAAAAAGCAAAAAAGGAAAAGCCCAAACAGAGCCTGGGGAAAAGCAACATAATGCATCCTTGGAAGCATTTATATTTTGATACGCTGCTGATTTTTGAAGTTCTCCCACTTACAAAGCATGTAGTCCTATAATGCAGGAAATCACACTGGATGATTTTTAAATAATTTGAAACATCAGATACGGAACTCAATATTTAGTATAGAAACCTTTGTTTGCAATTACAGAGATCAGATGTTATCTGTAGTCCTTCACCAGGTTTGCACACACTGTAGCGGGGATTTTGGCCCATTCCTCTGTACAGATCTTCTCCAGAGTGTTCAGGATTCATGGCTGTTGCTGGGCAACACAGACTTTCAGCTCTCCAAAGATTTTCTATTGGATTCAGGTCTGGAGACTGGCTAGACAACTCTTGGACTTTGAAAGGCTTCCTACGGAGCCACTACTTAGTTGCCCTGGCTGTGTGTTTCGGGTCGGTGTCATGCTGGAAGACCCAGCAACAACTTACAGGTCTGTGGGAGCCTAAATTCTTACTGGTTGTTAGGCGATCAAATACATATGTCATGCAATAAAATTGAAATTAATTATTTAAAAATCATCTACTGTGATTTTCTGCATTTTTGTTTTAGATTCTGTCCCTCACAGTTGAAGAGTATCTTTGATACAAATTACAGACCTCTTAGGTAGTGATGCGTACCATAATGGCACAGATCCGGTGCCATTATGGTTTAAGATACTGCTGACGGAGCTCGTAAAAGTTTTTTGCAGCCAGGGATCAGGACACCTGGTCAAAAAAAAGTGATTAAGAAGCCCTAAAGGACAATGCAGTCTAGTGGAGTCAAATCCATAAACATAGAGTCCTAAGCAAGACCCTTAACCACTGGACCACCATGGAAGTCATGTTTCACTCAAAATGAACATTAACAGAAGCTATAGCCGTGGATTCTTTTGTAATATGTGGACATTTTTATAATTAAAAAAATATATAAAGGAACTACAAGTGACCCTTTAATAGGTATAAAACGGCCTGACTCACTCACAGATGAAAGAAAGCACCTGTGGCTCTGAAGCCCCCTCCCAGCACGTTCACGGCGTGAAATGAGAATCAGCTGAATGAAGCTAAAATGTAGCATTATTGAAAAATTATTGGCACTGGGGAAAAAAAATTTTTTACGCATATATTTTGAGTTTCATTGACACTTTTTTTCAGTTTGAATTTTTATTTCACTTTCGATACAGACATTTTCACTTCATTTATTTCAGATTCAAAATTAAGATTTTCAGTTACAATTATATTTTTCAACGCCAAATTGTATTTTCAGAGCCAATATTTATTTTCAGTTTCATCTTAAGGTGATATCGTTATTAGCCCATAGGGGTGGAAATGGTTCTGTAAATTGGACTTATTGATCACCTACACTGACTTTTCTCCAGTCTGCTTCACTTGCACAAACGATCAATAACTGGACAGAAAACTCTATTACTAGATTATTCCATGCTCTAATGATGTTATAGAGCCTCTTAGCACTGACAGATGTGTATCTGTTAAATGAGAGTGATGTTGTTAGAGGGAGTTCCTAAAAGCATGTTTGGGCTCAGGCTGCTTTGTGTTCAGAGCTGAGAGAGACAGAGATAGTTGTTCGTTTGCTGGTGTTTAGATCACTTGGAGTCTGATCCAGACTCACATCATGCAGACACCATCCCAGTCACCGTGGGAACAATAACTGTCACAGACTGGACTCAGGAGGGCAGAGCTGTTCGGTCCCCTGCAGTCAGCACATTCTTACACACATGCGCACACACCGACCTGACCTGATTCATCTGCTTTAGCGGTGACCGCTGTTGTTTCACACAGACAACAGAGGGAGCGGCATGTCAGCTGTTAATTATTCAGCGTGCCCCCCCCCCCCATCTTTAGAGTGCGATACTTGGCTGTGATTCTTCTAAAAGGAGCAAGAGTTGATGTGGAGATGGTTTTTCACAACACACAAAGCTGCTGGAGTCAGATTGATTTATTTTGAAAGGTAGCAGAAGAGATCATCCCTGAAACTGCACAAGAGTCTATAAATGAAGAGACTTCCTCCCTTTGCTTACTGTTGCACCCTCATGTCAGTGTTTTGCTCCAAAGCAAGAAACTGTTTTTACCAAATAAAAACCAGCTTTACACTGAACCGTCATGCTAAAAAGAAGGTTCTTACTCTTTACCACCTTCAAAAATGAACTCAGACTTGGACTAAAGTCCAGACTCGAGGCATGTTCAAGGGAATTGTGACTCGACTTGAGCAGCACTCCGATGACTTGCACTTGGACTCAGATGTGATAAATTGCTCTTGTTGGAATTAGTATGTAGCTGATGCTAATGTCAGCTTGCCATATTAAGTCAGATCACTGGGAAATTGAATAACAACTTCCCAAAGTCTTTGGAAGTGATTTGTCAATTATTTGTTGTTTTCAATTTAATTCTGAGCATGTTTTTGTATTTTGCCGATGCTACTATGTTAGCTTGATGATAGCCCTGAGTACTATATTTTTTAAAAGGTAAACCATGAATGGCTTCCATTATTCTAGTCTATAAAGCTTCATACTGCTATCTTATTCTGGACTCGCTTTCAGCTGACACCGACTTGAGTTGGACTGGAAGATTCCTTTTGGAACTTGGGCGGTAGGACCTGGTGACTTGATTTTGAATATTCATATGTGACTTGGACTTGCACTTGGACTCAAACACTAAGGATTCAAGTGTGACTTGGACTTGAGAGATTGTTACTTGACTACAACACTTCTCTAGTTCTTGAGTTGTGCTGAGCTAGAGCCATATGTATATATATATATATATATATTTTATTTATTTATTTTTTTTTTCTCTTTCTGCACACAAAAGAAACACTTGAAGGTGTGTGCAAAAAAAAAAAAGTTCTACAAAGTACCGGTATGATTTTGGTTTGATTTTAAATGCACACCACATTTTTGTGTTTTTTTATTTAAAAAGCGTGTACCATTTTCCTTCCGTTTTACAGATACACACTACTCTGTTTCAGAATATCACATACTGAATCCAGCAGAAATGACTAAGTTTTTTTTGTAACAAGACAAAATGTGAAAAACTTAAAGGAAATGATGAAATTAACAGAACATAAAAGGGTACAAAAAGGGTCCTTCAAACCTGAAATCTCTTTAGTTGTCAAACGAGAGTCTCTAGTAAGAAAATGAGAAGATTAAAGGCAATTGTTTTGAAAAATAGTGTTTATAACATATTTATTAGCTTTGTTTATCTTTCCCTCCACCAGTGCTAGGAAAAGCAATACAGGAACAATATAACAAGTAGCAAGTGGAATTAATCATTTGATTTCTGTTTTTTTTATTTCTTTTATCTGTACGGTGTGGCAAATTGCAATTTTACACAGATAAAATGTATGATGAAAACCCTTCAACCTATGTGTGTCTAAATTAAGACAGCCAACACTATAACCCAACAATAGCATGAAATCAGGTGAACCAATTGTAGTATCTGTAAATTCATAACGTCCTCTGTTTATGTTGTGCGCACATATTCAGGGAGGAGTTATATGCCTAGTCACCAAAAGGGGGCAGCACTGGATTGATATTTACAAGGTTCCACAAGCCCAGTGGGGCTTCGTCTGTCACTTAGAGACGACTCCCACGGCGAGGACTAACGCGGGACCACAGAGATGAGTCCGTTCCTAGCCAGCAGCCATCCAGTCTCTCCAGTCTCTCCTCTACAGAGGAGATGGAGTTCTATCTGGATAATATGTTTCCTCTAGTTTCTTCTTCTGCCGGCAGTTATCAAATACAGGCAGATTCATTTTCTGCTTGAACCGCAGTGAGCAGTGTGTGCCTTAAGAGGCAGTAAAAAGGGCAACAAAAGGACATATGCAAGGGGTGTCCAAAGCGCCGGTGCTTGGAATAATTGTTTACGGTCCCAGACTGTTGTTAAAGCAGTGTACAAAAGTTGCCCTCCAGAAAATTACGCTGATGAGGGCTCCTTGTAGTTTCTAGATAACGTATTCTAGAGTTAAATGTGAGGCCAGCTGAGTGGTTGAGAAATTAGGTCAATAAACACAGAAACAGCAGCAACAGAATGACTGGAAAATAAATGAATAAGTGCGGACCCCAACTTAGTGATCATGCTCTGGATGGACCCACTAAGCTGCGGAAAATCAAATTCTTACGAAGCTGTAAAGACTAATGAGCCAACATTAATCCCCACCATTGAACATCACTTAAGCCTAGTTTATACTACTCTGACGGTAGATTTGCAAACACACGTACTGATGAAGATGTTTTTTGTGTATGGTTCTCGACCAGGACAGCTAACCTGGAATCAGCCAGATCTATGTGTAGCCCCACATTTCTGTTTTCACATCTGGGAGCAGCTGAATAGCGCTCTGGATGTCACGTGACTCTCAGAGCGTAGGCGCCTTAGTCCGACTGTAATTGGACTTTTAAAATGCGTGTATATACCTCAGCCCGACTTAAGTTGATAATGCAATAGGAGAATCCAATTTCTCTGCATGTAAACACCAACAACAGTAGCTGGGCTTTCAGAAGGGTTGGTACTCCCACTTCAGGAAGCGATGAGATAGTGGAAGTAAGAGCAACAACGAATGTAACCCAATCAAACAGTGCAGTACTTACAAAATTAACTGTGCTGGATTGTTGTTGTGTGGAAGACTGTCGTTATGAAAGTGTGCATGTCGCCACCTACCATCATGGAGTAGAAGGGACTTTTTTTCAACAGTTCAATTTTCTGAGGGACCTGTAAACTTGGACTGGACTAGGGATGGGTATGGTTTAGGTTTATCTGATACTGATGCCGAACCAGTATTTTTGAAGCTGTGCCGGTGCTTAAACGAAGCTCGAATCGGTGCTTAAATAAGGGAAAACATACAAACTTCATCAAAAATACCTTTTATTTCTTTATTTTTAGTAGGAAAATTAAACTAATTAATCACAGGTTAGTTGGGAATTAATCACCATTCCTAAATATGACCCAAAAAAAACAGTTTTCACTGTAAATAAAGGACAAATCCAGATGCCATTGCCCTCTTTTTTTAAATTTGAATATAGGAGAAACCAGTTGATTTCTGTTTTAAACTCCACAATTACCTTCACAATGTATGTGTGGTCTCATTTGAAAAATAATAACAAATACAACTAAGGTAGGAGAACTAACCAAAACAACATTTGGATAGCACCAGTCTGTGTTAAACATAACATAAAACAAATGTAATATAGACCAAATGTCACAATTTACTATTTCTCATAAGTAAACACTTAGCAGATAAAACTCTCACATCAGGAAATGAATGGTCTTATTGTGAAGATGTACAAAGCTACTTCCGCTAATGAATAGGCACTAATTTAAGTCCTAAAACATTACTTTAGCTGAGTAATGTACATTTAAACGCAGCGGTAACTCACTATGAAATATACTAAAGCTATACAGTGAACCAACATGCATAAGTCAACATAAATACGGTGCGTTTATTCTCTGTACTGCACACAGCGAGTTGACATCCCAAGCGGACAGTAAGGAAAATTCCCAGAGACAACTTATGAACTTCTATTCATATCAACTCAATACACCTATAATAATATACTCACATGTCCTTTAGGCACACAACACACATACTGCTGCATGGCAATCCATAGTTTGGCTGGATAGGAAGAATTGATGTGCTGAATTATAAGGATCTGAGTGCTACTGCAGATCCTTCCTGCCCACTTGGGATAAATAATTTGTGAATTAAATTAACTTTTAGAACCAGTAAAAAGATCATTCTTTTGTCCCAAAAGAACCTCTGATATGGAGGATTTAAAGCAACGCTAGAAACTAGCTGATGGGGACCAAAGCAGAGGGAACTTTTGATGTTAGAAAATGTTTAAACCACCTACTATTAAAAGGTTTCAGAGGTGAAGAATGGTTAAAATTACACGGTTTTGTCCTGTTCTAGTCAGAACTGCAGCTGCATGGCTGTTTTTTACCTCTCATCTAAAATGTAGAGCAAACACCAAGGAGGAAGCACATTTGCTGACAGTCACAAACAGCACATTCACAGCGCTGACAAACTGACCCTCGTAGCTAACATTTGGATGCTGTCATTAAAATAGTTTTCCTGTCCTCTTTCACAGGGCGAGCATCAGCAGGGACCCTTTCTATGACATGCTGGCCACTAGGAAGAGGAGGATAGCCAATAAGAAATGATGACTGCATATCAGGGACTAAAAGTCCTTCTTTGTCTGTATGTGTTCTGTTTTTGGGTTTTTTCTGTGGAAGTCATGAAGGTCTCCCTCCCGTTCCCGGCTGAGTGGAGTGGGTCAACAGATTACGCCGTCAGATAAAAGATCTGATAAGATTGCCCTGAAGTTCAGATAGTGGAAACGTGACTAACGATTTCAGGGCTGAGGGACAAACATGGACCCAAGAGACTCTGGGTCATTTCTGGCTCTAGACTGCCTGCATCTCAAGTCTTTTCTGATGTGAAAGTGAGGAAGAAGACAGAAAGTGTGAATGACCTCTTCACCGTCCTGAGTTTTACTGAAGAACAACACCAGAAAAGACAACTATGACTGTAATGCAGTTTTTTCTGCAATGCTTGGGAAAGATTGCCCTCTACTGGACACTTAATGAATTTAAAATACAAAGGTTCTCCTAGAGCTTTTTCACATTTTGCCACTTCATTGTATTTAACAGAATTGTATCTGATAGACAAACACAAAGTAGTGCATAACTGTCATAATATATGTTTCATTATTTTAACTAATAGCCATTTAAAAAGTTTAGAATGCATTTAAATTAAAGACATGAAAATTAATAGCATAACCACAGCATGATAATACCATGACTATGTTACACAATTTGGATTATGTGTTAGCTTTATGCTACAGGTGAAACTTAAAACATTAGAATATTGTGCAAAAGGTTACTTATTTCAGTAATTCAACAAAAGGTGAAATTAAGATATGACAAAGGCTCATTACATACAAAGTGAGAAATCTCAAGCCTTTATATGTTAGAATTTTGATTGATGATTATAATGGCATACAGCTTGTGAAGAAGTTCAATATTTTATGCTCAGGATGTCACTCTCTCATCAGTTTATTAATCTAAAACACCTAATGAGCCTTTCAATGGCCTTTCTGTCTGGTTTACTGGAATCACAATCATAGGGAAGACTGCTGACCTGACTGTTGATCAGAAAACCATCACTGACAACCCAACAAACACCTTGACAAACACAACTTAAGGAGGGAAAACCTAAAATGATTTGGATGTTTCATGTGACTTAGGCACCCCAGAGCCACCACACAAAGATGGATCCTGGACATGGGCTTCAAATGTCGTATTCTTCTTGTCAAGCCCACTGCTGGTCTGTAGCTCAGTGGTCCAAAGTCCTCTTTTCTGATGAAAGCAAATTTAGCATCTCACTAGGAAACTAAGGTCCCAGCATAGGAAGGAAGAAAGGTGAGACACACAATCCAACGTGAAGTCCAGAATGAAGTTTCCACAGTGTGAGTTGATTCAGGGAGCCATGTAATCTCCTGGGTTTGGTCAACTGTGCTTTTTAAATCCAGAGTCAACACTACCACTCTAACAGGACATTTTAGAGCATTTCATGCATCCCTCCACAGACCAGTTTTATAGAGATGCTGGTTTAATATTCCTGCAGTACTTGGCACCCGCCCACACTGCCAAAAGGCACAGAGGACATGTGCATGATTCAGAGGTCTGATATTTCTCTAATTAAAATCCTTATTTTATTGTTTTCCTGTAATATGCTAATTTTCTGACTTTGAATTTTGGGTTTTCTTAAGCTGTAAACCATATTTATTGAAATTATAACAAAGGCTTGAAATATCTCACCTTGCAGGTAATGAGTCATATATTAGTTTCACCTTTTGAGTTGAGTTACTGAAATAAATGTACTTATGCATTATATTCAAATTTTTCGATCTTCACCTGAATAGTTAGTGAAAGGTGCTGAACACATATGCATCAAACATGTTTTAAATTTCTGTGCATCATCGCTGCTTTGTGTTGATGTTCCTCATACCATGTCAATAAAAAAGACAGAAGTTTGTTGGTATAATGTGGAAAATTGTGTTAAAGTTCTAGAAGTATGACAATTTTTTGCAAGACACTGTAAAAAAATTTTTTGGGGGGTAAAAGATCCGAATCTGTTACCATCTACAGAGGCCTTCCTCTCATCCAGGTGGATGTACCAGCAAGATTCCTCTCACTATTCCGACATCCTCCGTCTACTGCCACCATGTAATGATATTTTATAGCAACTTCTGAAAGCCTCAAGCTTAACAGTCAGCTGGACTGGCTGGCAAATGACTGTATTATGCAATCATCCTGATTTATTCTGTAAATGTATTCTAAAACTTAGGTTATAGTTTTCCCAAGTAGATAATATCTGACTGCAAAGAAATGGAAACATGTCCGATAACTGAGTGTAATGACACAAGCTCAATTCAAGTATTTTGTGTTTCAAAAATCCATTTTTTTTCATTAGTTTCAAATCTTCTGTATTTATTTTTTTCCCTCTTAAAGTTTGTGCGTAGTATATAATGTACAGTTTGTATGTTTTTTACTTTATTTTAGTGTTTATGCCTTTTTAGTCCAGCAGCCTATAGTAGAGGGAGAGGAAAGTTTTGCTCCCCAGTGTGGAGAAATGAAGGGTCCTCACTCCTGTTAATGATGAGAGATGAATAAATTATGCTGGATTCAGAGACTGGCTGGCTATCGGTCAGAACCCAGTTGGTGGAGGAGTTGCATTCATCATGGTTGTGTGTTACTTTGAGGGACCAACCCTTAAATAGTTTGTTGTACATTGTGAATTAAAGAAAGATCAATTAAAGACTCCTTATTGGTTAAAGGTTCTGTGTTCATGGGAATTCAGTGAGCAAATCCTAATGCAAAATGTTTCAGCAAATCTAAAAGTCATGCTTTTTGACTCTGGGGGGAAGCTGGAGTACCTGGAGAGAATCCACACATGCAAAGGAAGAGCATGCAGACCCCATGAAAAAGACTCCAGGCTAGGATTGAACCCAAAACGTTCTTGCTGCACAGCAGCAGTTCTGCCAACTTAACAGTCATGATTTTAGACTGGGATGAAGCCAGAGTACCAGAAAAGAACCCTCATATCCACAAGGAGAACATGCATTATTTTTGTTAGGATCCAAACCAAACACCTTCTTGCTGAAAGACAAAAGTTCCAAGGACTGATTCATATCATGAAATCAGTTTAACAGGGAAAAAAATCAATTTGAAAGTAAATTTAAATGATTTTTCCTATTCTCTTTTAATTTAAACGGCAGTCATGTTCCTGAGTGCTGAAAATGATCCAATAAGCAGGCAACAGTGAATTTTGTCAAAGTTTGTTTTCTCCACGGTTTTTAATTCTTTAAAATAAACCCAAGTGCTGAACCCCTTCTCTGCTTTTCTTAAGCAAAGTCAGCATAAATATTCATCAGGTCTAGATTTCTAGAGGTGAACAAGTGAGAGGTGAGGAACATTCTGGACCTCTTCCAGGTGTCCATTTGAAAAGGATTTAGCATTGTTTCATCAGGACTCACATTCTACAGAGTAATTGTAAATGCACTCACCTGTCTCTGAATCAAACTCAAAATGATAGAAATATTATAGATGTCAATATTTACCTATATTGAACATTTTAGCAATATGTTATTAATTCAGCTGCTGTAGGAATAGTTTCTTCCTGACTGAATTTACATAAACACAATTACATAATGTACATTTTTCTCCATAAGTTGTGGTTAAATATCTTGATACGCTGAAACAATGTTTTGTGTTCTACTCAATGCTGTCAGAACCCCCCAGGTGTAATAAAACTGCTCAATTTAATTTGAAATAACTAATGCTAAATGCAATGTTGTAACAAAAACAGCTGTTTTTTTAAGAGTTATTATAAATAGTGATGGATGTAGGCAAGAAGCAGTTCCTTAAATGTCACTATTTTGTATTGTAAATTCTACTTTGTCACGAGTTTTTAAAAATAGACTACAGGCAACACAACACCATTTTGGCCAGACTTTCCAACAAGACTGATGGGGAAATTCACACATTGATGAAATCCCTTGGTAGCTATTAGGGGTGTGAGGAAAAATCGATTCACGTCTGAATCTCGATTCCTATTTAACAAGATTCAGAATCGATCCGAAATGTTTGAGAATCGATTCTCAAAAAATGTGTTTTCTGAACCTTTTTACATTTTGGCTTCGCGTA
This sequence comes from Apricaphanius iberus, assembly GCA_028564705.1. Classification (NCBI taxonomy): domain Eukaryota; kingdom Metazoa; phylum Chordata; class Actinopteri; order Cyprinodontiformes; family Aphaniidae; genus Apricaphanius; species Apricaphanius iberus. Next base: position 22,996 of record JAPXFQ010000818.1, on the reverse strand, counting down.
GTGTTTGTCATGCAACGGCCACCGTCGCATTGACAGGTCTGATGCACCGTTGGCTAGCTAGCGCTAGCTGCTAGCTGTAGCCGCTAGGCTAAAGCTTCAGCATGAAAGACAAAAGAGAAATCCAGCCCGCCCTGTTTTTGCTGAAGGTAAATGTTTGGGGCATCTAAAAGGTCTTCTCATTGCTAATGACACCCTTGGCTAAAGTTTATTTTTAATTTTTTATAAATCCTATATAAGAGCGATCTTTCTTTATAAGCTACACATCCAGCAGCGCTGCACAACTGTGGTGCTTTCAAGGAAGTCCGAAATATATGCTGAGTTCAAAAACGTTAGGACTTCATTACAGACACTTGGCAGATCAAGTTGTGTGTAGTACAAACACAAATGATGAATGAAAGAGTATTGATTAAGAATTTTTTTTTTATCGAGAATCATTTCTGAATCGAATCGTTACACCAAGAATCGGAATCGAATTGAATCGTGAGATGTTGTAAGATTACCATCCCTAGTAGCTATTATGGATGAAGAATTACAGCTAACAGCTCAATACCCTGGTTGGAGGGACAATATTTTACAGTGTATTATAACATCTACTGTAGATAGGTACTGTAAAGCAACATAAATTCCATCCATCCATCCATCTTCTTCCACTTATCCAGGGTCAGGTCGCGGGGGCAGTAGCTTAAGCAGGGAGACCCAGTCACCACCCAAAGTTTGTGACCACAGATGAGGGTAGGAGCGTAGATCGACCTTTAAGTCGAGGGCTTTGCATTTCGGCTCATCTCTCTCTTTACCACGACAGACTGGTACAGCGCCCGCATAACTGCAGACGCCTTACCAATCCGTCTATCAATCTCCCGCTCCATTTTTCCCTTATTCGTGTACAAGACCCCAAGATATGTAAACTCCTCCACTTGAGGAACGACCCCATCCCCGACCCGTAGAAGGCACCCTACCCTTTTCCAGCTCAAGACCATGGTCTCGGACTTGGAGGTGCTGATCCTCATCCCAGCCGCTTCACACTCGGCTGCGAACCGCTCCAGTGAAAGCTGTAGATCACGTTCAGATGAAGCCAACAAGACCACATCATCTGCGAAAAGCACAGACCCGATCCTGAGGTCACCAAAAGGGAACCCCTCAACAGGCTGTGCCTAGAAATCCTGTCCATATATGTTATGAACATGATCAGTGACAAAGGGCAACATTGGCAGAGTCCAACTCTCACTGGAAACGAATCCGACTTACCACCGGTGTGCCACTGCAAACCAAACTCTGACACCGGTCATACAGGGACCTAACAACCCTTATCAAGGGCCCAGTGCCCCATACTCCTAGAGTACCCCCCACAGGATTCCCCGAGGGACACGGTCGAACGCAACATAAATTTCCTTGTGAAACTTCTTCAAATATCTGTGCTCATACCAACTGAAAGGCAAACAGAAAGACGCTGGATTGGGGGATAAAATGGATTTTCGGACTGGTGCCATTTGCTCCCAAACTGAATGCATCACCATGATCCTGAGTTGGAGAAAACCATCCAGATCCAAACTCACGCAGTTATAGTTCATTTCGATTTGGACTGTGGGCTCCATAATTTGAGTAATTAAAAGAAGTTAAGAGTTAATAAGAACAAAACAAAAATATGATATTCAAGAATGAGGGTTGTTAGATGTTTTTAGTTTACCATGAGGAAACATGTCTGAAGGAGAGAATGAGTAATCTCTGATTTTTTCAAACTTTTAACCTCCAAATTCCTCATTCTCTGCTTTAAAACTGCATAATAACATTAAAAAAAATTATAATTCAGTTGATGAAGTAGGAATTAGAAAGTTTGTGTCCATGTTCCCACTTTTGGTTTCTCAATTTGCCTTAGAAACAAAATATTAAAAAATGACTTTTTACACACAGACCATGTACTTTACAAAGTTACAAAATAATATTTAAATTGCATTTGGCAAAGTACATTTAGTTTTTAGTTTTTACTTTATCTTTGTAGTAGCACTGAGCATCCACTAGATGGAAGCCACGTCTAAACATAAGTTGAAGTGGATCAACTTAGAAAAAGGTTTATTTCCATTAACAACACATATACATCAGAGGAACATATTAAAAGAATAGGCCTACACAGTGGCACACTGTTGCCTTGCAGCAAGAAGGTCCTGGATTCGAATCCCGGCCTAGGCTTTTTCTGCAGACCAGGCCAGATACTTCCTCCCACTGTCCAAGAACATTAGTGTTAGATTAATTGGTCTCTCTAAATTTTCTTTAGGTATTAGTGTGTGCATGGCTGTTTGTCCTAAGCATGTCTATGTTATCCTGCGATAGACTGGCGAGGAGAAGCAGGATGGATGGATGGAATACATTAAATATAAACTCACCTAACAGAATATTGAAAATAATCTTTCAGTTTTACTGTTTGTTTGTTTTCTTCCAAAAGCAATTCTGACAATACAGAAGAATAATACTTTGGGGAGAAAAAAACAGTTGTTTAATTTCTATTGCTGAACTTCTAAATTTGACTTGTGTTATGTATCTTTTTTCGAATATGCTGACCGTAATAGATTTTTTTTCTTTGCAAATTTATGGGCCAAACTTTTTTGTTTTACTATTCATCTGCTTAATTTATACCTATTGTTTCCTGTTTTTGAGGCCTTTCTATAGATTTTTTATGCAGAGACACAATATTAAGTTCCCTTTCTTGGTATACACGTTTTCCTTTCTGTAAATTAGAAAGTACTCCTACATGAGTTATGCTTTTTCTTTTCTGTGTGTCAGCTCTCTCTTCTCAAACCTGTAATCTGTCATGGTAGATGGCCGCTTTTATTGAGCCAGGCTCTGGTTCTGCTGGAGGTTTCCTCCTGTTAAAGGGGAATTTTTCCCTCCCATGCATGCTCAGTATTAGGGATTGCAAAGTTACTCAGTGGTTTCATTAGAAAACTTTTAAACTGATTCGAATGATGAATTGAACTTCATGTACAGTTTTTTGGTTTTTTTTTTTTTCGTACAGTGCCGTGAGATGATGTGTTATCAATTGGGGCTATATAAATAACCTGCATTTATTAAAGCTGAGGTGTTGTGTCATGGTGTAATCTAGTCAAGTTTATTTATACTGGACAAAAAAAGAACAAAAGCAACCAACAGAAAACTCTTTTTGCTTTCATTTGGATCAGTGCTTGGACTATAAAAATAAAACTAGTCAGCTTTCTGGCAGACATTTAAAATCTTAGGTTAAAACCAATTGGTATTAGAAAAGGTTAGCAGTTCCATCCATCCATCCGTCCATCCATCCTCCATACCGTGTTAGGAGTCTGTTGACCATCTCCAGCAATCATCGGGTGAGAAGGAGGGTACACCGTGGACAGGTCGCCCGTCTATCGCAGGGTAGTTACATCCTTGTTCAGGTAGTGAGTAGATGTGTTAAACATCTTTGTGGAACTGTACATGCATGGTTATGTGTCTTTATGTTGACCCAATAGTAGACTGGTAAAAAGTTTCTGCAGAACATTAAACTTAAATGAGAGCTTTAGGGGACATGTCTACTTGTGTATATTTAGTTTTTAAATCAATGTAAATAATCCGGAAAACAACATGAATGTATCTGCAGATATTTATCACTCTTCAGGCTTTTCCTAAAAAAAAAGGCAAGGCAAGTTTATTCCTATAGCACTCCTTCAGCACGGTAATTCAAGATGAACCACAATATTAGAGGAAAGAAACATGACACATTAAAACATGACATTCCAGGTATTACTAATCAGTTGCTCAAAGGCAGCTTTAAACGGATGGGTTTTAGCCTTGATTTGAATGAACTCAGTGGAAAAAGTAAAAGAAGTCCACAAACTCTAAAATAAGTCTACCATTCAGCTTTCCACAACACGGTAACATGAGGCAGCATTCGGGGGACATTTTCTGTCCTAATGCAGTGTGTAAAAATGGAGCAACTGGCTTTGTTCCAACAAAAGACAAAAAGCTTTTACAGAAAACAACCTGCAATTACTGGCAAGGTTAGGTCTAATCACCAGGAGGTATTTTCCCCTTTCTTCTCTACATAATAAATTATGCTAGTTTTTTCTTAGGAAAAGCAATTTTCTTCAGGTTTTAAGCCCATCAAATCTTCTTGAGAGTCATCAGTGTGGTAAAAGAGCTACAATGCCCCTAATCAAAGACAAAAATCCAAAACAGCCTGAAACAACAGTTTACTAAGAATATATTTTCTTTTAAGATGAGGAGACCTTCTGAGACAGACCAGGTTTTAACTAGTCATTTCTCAAAAAAAATAAGAATTAGGACTCTCCATACCTCAACAATTCTAGAGTACCTTTTTGTTTTTCTAAAAATATTAAGAGCATCACCAATATTAATTATATGTGTATTAACAATAGAATAACACAAATCCGAAAGCACTCAGAAGAAGCTTTGTAGTGTAATAAAAGCAATAACAAAAGATTCCAAGAAGTTTAGAAGTAGGTAATTTCCTCACTTTCTGTTGCAGCCAAAAAGTCTGTATTGCTAATACTAGAATGGAATAGAAACAGACTTTTTTGCAATGTAAAAAATAAATGAATCATAAACAACTTTTAAATCCGAGTAAGTTTTAAAAGTAATTCCGTTTAGCTTCCTGTTGCAGCTAGCTAGACTGCAGTGTTAATTGTAGAGAAATAGCCTCTAGTTGTTTTTATTAAACATGTTTGTCATGTTTAACACAAACACTCTATAAATGGATCATAAAAGGAAAATAAATGACTTTTAAACCTGGTGAATTTTAAAAAGCAAGTTTTTTGGCTTCCTGTTGCAGCTGGCTGTGCTGCAGTGGTGGTTTGTACATAAAGAGGGACAATAGGTTAAGAATGTGTTTCAGCATTAATTTTTGTTCCGTAATATATAGTTCTTCAGAAGACAATGTTAAAATAGCAGTTCCAAAATGTATGCTACACAATAGTTACTGTTCCCTTAATTTTTTTACTCTTCTGCTACACACTTTACTGAAAAGACTCACTGGAATAATTGTCTAACTTGTTATTGTAGCAACATTAAGTTATGTATTTAATCCCGTCTGGACATGGAGCAAGCATAATTGGGTCCCCATCAATAGGATGCATGTAAACCTACAAGCACATGGCCCACTATGGACGACAGAGGGACTGTAATTACGAGGGGACGGTGACGCTATGAAAACAAACTCCACTCATTGCTTCCTACGCCCACGCAAAACCATTAACGCAATTCCATCTCCCTTTGAAGAAGTTCAAGGGAGCGGCGTGGAGCTTCTGGAGATAATGGAGTTCCAGCGGCCAGTTTGTGCTGATCCCACTCAATGCTCCCCTCGGGGAGTCACAGCACACTTGTGAGTGGGAGACCAGCAAGTCTTTTAACTGTTAAATCTCTGCCTCTCCCTCTTTATGCCGTGGCTTGATAAAATGGGAGAAAATAGTAATGAGTCAAGGACAGCTGCGTAATGAGGACCAGTGTGTTAGCACAGAAACTCACCTGATGCTTTCTATTTTAAGAAGAAACTCATTTTCTCTGAACAGTTGCAATCATGTCGATAGATGTTCTCTAAAATACATCAATCAGATAATGACCTCACAGTTCATACAGAGTGAAAAAACAGCACCAAAATGCTTTCCAGTTGTTTGACCATACCTGGAACAAATGATCTTTCCGGGTTCCCAGTGGCGTTGTAAGTTAGTCCACCTATGGAACGGAGACCCTGCTGTTATAGGACTGCTTCACACCAGGGACACAGAGCTGAGTCGAAGGGGCATATATGTGTGAGAGCAGAGGAAAAACCACAGGTATAGCTAGAATAACACAGTCATGGGGGTGAACAGCTGCCAAAGGAGTCAAAAACGTAATGCAAGACATGTGTGTCACCATGTTCAAGAGCATACGGTTTCCCCACTTCAAGCTCACTCAGGGCTTCTCTGCAGGATGTCTTCCACCCAAACAACTTATCTAGTGACCTGAGGTCAGAGAGGATCCATGCTATTGGCTGTCTGCTGCCCTTCAATGATGCACTAATGACACTTGTCTGTCTGCTTGTCACGTTTAGTTAACACAGTTCCTTTTACCATCGCTCACTGTTGTGCTTCCTGAATGACTCCCTTTGTACATTGTCACTGTTTGTACCCGCCTAAGGAATATTTATAGCATTTTAAAATATTTCCCAAAAATGCATCATGCTGACAAGCTATTTCAAGCATTGCTGATGGACATGAACAATTTTTGTTGTTGTTGACATGTCCTACACTGAATACATATTTACCAAACAGATTACAGTCTTTTTAGAAACCACTTCATTTTTTAGGTCCTGAAACAGTACGATGATTTTACACTAGATGTAATGGGACGCACACCCTAAAAAAAGTTTGCACTCTTGTCTTGTCAAGCCACAAAATATGTTTCTAAAAATATGACTTGTTTTTAAGAAATGACAAAGTAATTATTGTTCCTTTTGGTCAGAAGGGGTTTTGATCATAGATTGAATCAGGAACACTAACTTGAACTTTCAAGTCAACTTTCCATTAAAACTTTGAAATCTTTGGCTTAAAGCTGAAGTAAGCACTTTAATTTTTAATCAACTTTAAAAACACTCAAATTTGACTATTTAACACTGTTCTATGACATAATGTAAGTAATCTTTCATAGTTTGTATTCTATTTCGGTCTCTCCCCTGGCCTCTTTAGCTCCTCCTTCTCTCCATGATAATGTCATGCAACGGACCACAGAGTTAACACTGCTTTGGCCATGCTCTTGTTTTTTTACATTTTACTTTAATATTTAATTTTACAAATTTGACATTGATCTTGCAGTGTAGATAAAGAGTTTGTGCCATGTACTACAAAAATTCCGTAACTGGTATGCAAATGTTTAAGAAAATACTTATGTAAAATACAGTTAGCTTTTCTGTGAGCTCTCACCCATATGAACGGTTGGCTGATGTAGCCCTCACCCGTTAAAATAATGCTGGTTAGTAAAGAGTCAGACATGCTGTGGGATGTCCAGTAAAAGACAGATGCAGTTGAAGTTGACTTCATAAACTTTACATAGAGGCTTCGTAACCCTTTATACCAAATCCACACACAATAACCCACTACAATAAGTAATTCCGTTTAGCTTCCTGTTGCAGCTAGCTAGACTGCAATGTTAATTGTAGAGAAACAGCCTCTAGTTGTTTTTATTAAACATGTTTGTCATGTTGAACACATACAATCTATAAATCGATCATAATAGGAAAATAAATAACTCTTAAACCTGGTGAAGTTTAAAAAACAAGATTTCTGGGTTCTTGTTGCAGCTGACTGTGCTGCAGTGGTGGTTTGTACATAAAGGGGAACAATAGGTTAAGAATGTGTTTCAGAATTAATTTTTGTTCTGTTTTATATCGTTCCTCAGGAATAATAAAATAGCTTTTCTAAAATGAGTGACGAAGCGACTACTACTGGATACTGCCTTTCCTGCTTTCAGGTGTGCCGATTCAGTGGCGAAACAATCCTGCTGGGCTTGCTGAAGAAGAGATAGCTCCACCTCCTTGAAACCACTGGCAGAGGGACTTCCCTCAGCTGCCCCATGAATAGAGTGTGCTCTAGCCTCCAGAAACTTGTCAAAGTTGTTAAACTGACAGGCCTCTGAGGTGTCTGGAGCAGACACCAAAGTGGTGAGGCTGCAGACTAGGGTTTTTCCGGAGCTCGTCTCCTTCCACAGGTAAAATGACTGGCTTCTTTGGCCAAGATGCGCCCTTGTACCACAGACTCTGTTTGCCTAGCTCGGCAAAAGTTTTCCCACGGGTAATGTCTTCGGCAAGATTATTCAAGGTGTCAATGTAGCGCCATGCATTGCGGTCCGTAAGATCTTAAATCTCCACCACTATCGTGCCAACAAACACCTTGAACAGACCTGAGTCTGATTGGAGCCACGTAAGGACCGTGGTGGAATCGGACCAGAAGATGGTCTGGCGAATGGGCAATGAGAGTTCTGTCCAAAACCCCTTAGCTAGCTGTGCTCCAGTGAGTGCGGCACATAGCTCCAAACGAGGTATCCATTGCTGTTTCCTAGGTACCACTCTAGAGCTTGCCACTAAGAATACCAGCTCAACCTTGCCATCAGAGTCCTCTGTTCTGAGATACGCCACCGAGCCATAAGCTCTTTTCAAGGCATCCCAAAACAAGTGGATATCTCGGGCGCTGGTGTGGGAATTCCATCTCCCGGCTGCTGTAGCACCTAGGAAGGGCTATCTGCGTCAGAATCAGCAGCTCACTCTCCCACCTTCTCCATGACTAGAGTAGATCGTGAGGTAACTGGGTGTCGTTCCAGTCTCTCTACTTACCCCAGAGCTGCGGGACTATCACCTTGGCCCGCAAAGTGTATGGGATGATATACCCTAGCGGGTCACACTGGCTGGCAAATACCTTATGGATGGAGCACATAGTAACCTGAACTCTCCTGAAGGACTTCAAGTCACTCCAAACTTTTCTGGTTGAGTAAAATACCATAATACATGCTAAAAATAAGGTCTAGGTTACAAAAAACCAGTACTTCCGGTTTAAGTACTTACTTGTAGGATTTGATGTTTCACAAAATGTATCTAATTTCTTCCATTTAGTTTCACATAAAATATGTTTTCTGCATGCAACGCATTCAGGCCGCAGCAGGTGAAATGTTCACAATAAATACATATAGCCTATTAATATTTTCTAAATGCGATGGCATGATCTGAACTCTGTTTGTTTGGACTGAAAATTAGTTAACATGGTACCAAATATTTCATTATTTCTTTTTAGAAATTGGCTGGTAAAAACAGATTATGATGGGATATTTTTGACCCTGTCCAACCTCCTCAGTGTGCTCCCTCCTCCTTGTCCTCTCCATTTCTTCCTCTCAACTGGCACTAAAACCAGAGGCTGTACAGAGGAATCCAGATAAGTGTCCCCATCCTGGCAACCCTGGCCTCAATTGCAAGAATGCATCTATTATCTGGCTCTGCTCTGCCAGGAGTGGTTGAGTAAGAGCGGCCTGCAGAAACAGCTGTTCAAGCCGTGATCAAAAGAAAGAGGAGAGACTTCTTTGATTACTACCTCTTTGTTCACCTTCCGCTCAAACTTTTCTATTCACTGCAGCCACTCTCTATCAGGGCTGAGAGCCAAGGGAATCCACAAGGCACTGCTTATATATATTGGTATCCTAAAACCTTTTGCAGCAGTAAAGTTTTATTTCCCACTGAGATAGATTTTATTGTAGTTTAACATTTCTGCTTTCATTTACACTTCAATAGTCTTGTTTTTTTAAATAAACAAATCAAAACAGACATTTTATATATATCTATATAAATATATATATATATAAATATATATATATATATATATATTATATATATAATATATATATATATATATATATATATATATATATATCCTGTTCAATTGTGCATTCCTTTGGGTCACAGTATGCTATATGTAATACTTGCTTGTTTTTTGGGGGGGTTTTTTGCACAAATTTTGCCTTTATTGTACAGTATGTTATTCTTCATTCTGTTTTTTTTTTATGTAAATCTTCATGCTTATATTACCAGTCACTTTGATGCTGTTACAACTGACTCTCCCCACTGTGGGGCAATAAAGGATATTCTATTCTATTTCCATTCTTCTAGTATTTCCATCAGTCTCCGAAGGAATAAGGTGCTCCATATCTAGCTGTTCAACTTCACCCTTCACCTGTTTTGTCACAATCTTTGGTGCTTATCACTTAGAAGCATATTGGTGGCCTTGACTATGACTGTGGTCTCCTTGATACATTGGGTTGGCTCTCCCAGGATTTTAGGCAGGAAGCTCCACCCTGATGTTTGCTTTGGCTCAGGCGGAGACACGTCGAGGAGTAGATTAAACTCCCTCCAATCTGCTGATTATCTCCATCTGAAGGTAGGAGGACACTAGGTTTCGTCTCTGCACAAATTAATGTTTTCCTAGGATGTCTTTGTTACTTTATGTTCAGGGCCAAAGCAACTCATTGTGAGAGCCACGCGCTTTCACAGTGTATTGCAAATCTATTTGTAGTCTTTTAAATTTTGTCTTTACATTTAATACAGCTGAAAGTTGTATATATTAGTGAAATGGAAGGAAAATTATGTATAGTTTTCTGCAAATAAAAGTCTCAACTCGATCTCAACCCAAACCAGGTGTGAAGGGTTCAAATCAGACATGTCCCAGAAAGGTCACTTCTCAGCCCTCTCCAAAATGTAACATTTTACGCACTATATATTATTATATATTTCACTAGCAAGGACCACGCCATAGATTGAACATTTTAATAGTTTATTGAAGGGGTGGAGAATTGAATGGTCTGAGGAGGGGCATCGTCGGAGACCCAGGGAAGTCCTCAGTGTGGGGGTGCAGTCTTGAAGAAATCATCTTTCCGAGCCTGCTCAGGACCCCCCTCAGACAAAGCCTATACGATGTACATGGCGCCGAGAAAGTCACCTCAAGGCCCTTTACGACAAAAGTCATTGCAATCCAATCAGTTAAAAGTTTGTCTAAGTAAGGAATCCCAGCAGATTGCCGAGTCGTCAACATGGGGTTGAGCAATTCCTCAGCAATCCTTCATACTGAGCAAGCATGTAGCGACTGTGGAGAGGAAAAACTCCCCTTTAACGGGAAGAAACCTCTGGCAGAACCTGGCTCAGAACAAGCGGTCATCTGCCGCGACCGTCTAGGGGTCTGAGAAGACAGAAGAGAGAGCATGGAGGATGCTCGGTCACCCGGAGCATTTGGACCGATCCCCCCCACATAGCAGGGGGCATTGTAGTTGAGCAGGATACCAGACCGGATGGAGCTTCGTTCTCCAACAGTCCGAGCCGGACTGTTGGAGAACAGTCTTTTTCTCTTCCGGGTACCTGCCGACCCGGCAGGTACCCGGAAGAGAAGAAGCGGGTCGGTTGGTACCCGGAAGAGAAGAAGCGGGTCGGCAGGTACCCGGAACAGACAAGCGGGTCGGCAGGTACCCGGAAGAGAAAAGTGGGTCTGCAGGTACCCGGAAGAGAAGAAGCGGGTCGGCAGGTACCCGGAAGAGAGAAGCGGGTCGGCAGGTACCCGGAAGAGAAAAGCGGGTCGGCAGGTACCTGGAAAAGTAAAGCTGGTCGGCAGGTAGCCGGAAGAGAAGAAGCGGGTCGGCGGGTACCCGGAAGAGAAGAAGCGTGTCGGCAGGTACCCGAAGGGAAAAAGCGGGTCGGCAGGTACTCGAAAGAGAAAAGCGTGTCGGCAGGTACCCAAGGGAAAAAGCGGGTCGGCAGGTACGCGAAAAGGAAAGCGGGTCGGTAGGTACCCGGAAGAAAAAAGCGGGTCGGCAGGTACCCGGAAGAGAAGAAGCGGGTCGGCACGACACCCAAGAGACAAGCGGGTCGGCAGGAGGAAGAGAAAAGTGGGTCTGCAGGTACCCGGAGGACAAGAAGCGGGTCGGCAGGTACCCGGAAGAGAGAAGCGGGTCGGCAGGTACCCGGAAGAGAAAAGCGGGTCGGCAGGTACCTGGAAAAGTAAAGCTGGTCGGCAGGTAGCCGGAAGAGAAGAAGCGGGTCGGCGGGTACCCGGAAGAGAAGAAGCGTGTCGGCAGGTACCCAAAGGAGAAAAGCGGGTGGGAAGGTACTCGAAAGAGAAAAGCGTGTCGGCAGGTACCCAAAGGAGAAAAGCGGGTCGGCAGGTACCCGGAAAAGGAAAGCGGGTCGGTAGGTACCCGGAAGAAAAGAAGCGGGTCGGCAGGTACCCGGAAGAGACAAGTGGGTCGGCAGGTACCCGGAAGAGAAAAGTGGGTCTGCAGGTACCCGGAGGACAAGAAGCGGGTCGGCAGGTACCCGGAAGAGAGAAGCGGGTCGGCAGGTACCCGGAAGAGAAAAGCGGGTCGGCAGGTACCTGGAAAAGTAAAGCTGGTCGGCAGGTAGCCGGAAGAGAAGAAGCGTATCGGCGGGTACCCGGAAGAGAAGAAGCGTGTCGGCAGGTACCCGAAGGAGAAAAGCGGGTCGGCAGGTACTCGAAAGAGAAAAGCGTGTCGGCAGGTACCCGGAAAAGGAAAGCGGGTCGGTAGGTACCCGGAAGAAAAGAAGCGGGTCGTTTGTATATGTCTGATAATAAAGATGTGTGCACTTTTCTCCCAACTGGATTTGGAAACAGCTTGATTTGCAGTTGATTTAACAGTTGTTACTGAGATTGGCTTGACAAATCATGGTAGGTGGACAAGTGCTGGCATCTTCTCCAATCAACTCAAAATGTTATACCAGACGGCCCTCCCTTTTACAGTCGCTTTCTATGACAGCAGTTCCAGATCAAAGTGTAAACTCAACAGGGAGCGGGACTACACATAAATCTGGCTTTTTCCAGGTGATCTGACCAGAGCACCTTCTTACATTTTCCCCTGCATGATTTGTGGAAAGCTACAAACAAGATTTTTAGCTTTCTTCCATATAGTTGGCCTGTCAAATGATTCTCTCACTCTGCAGCTACTTCAAAGTCAATGTGGACCTCTTGGCTTCTTCTCTGGTTAATACCCAAGGAGGGTATTTATTTCTTTACGTAAACAGCCATGTCTTTGTAGGTTTGCAGTTGTACCGTACTTTTTGATTTAGGGCACAGGATTGAGCAGTGTGCCATGAGAGAGACTGAGATATTGTTTTATAGCCTAACCCTGCTCTGAACATGTCTTTTTAGGAGTTACTGTAGTTTTCAAATGCCACGATTCTGTAAGAATACAGGAATAAAACAGCTTCCATAAAAAAAACATAAAGTTCCCAAAGGTTCTACTCATTTGAGTTAAGTTAGGCTCACTCTTTAAATTCCATTGTGCAAGCCTGTTCAAACATTGCGCAAGTTTATTTCGAACTGAGAACAATACAAGGCTTAACTCAACTGGTTTCCACCTCCTCAAACATTGAAAACCAGAAGTTTATGTTTGTCCCTTATTGAAAATCTTTTGTGTTGAGGAAAATCACAGAAAAGTCTTGTGTAAGACACCTACCTGCTTATTTGGTGGTCTTGTTAACACAGCAGAGACAGCCGTCATTTCTTCAAGGCATGTCTAAGCACGGTAGATGCTGGGAGTTCCCAGCACTCGTCAGGTAATTTTTTTCACAAACTGATTCAGAAGAATCACATTCCTGTATTTCACTACTCTAAATCAAATATATCGCATTTAGCTTGCTTTTCAGATCTTTTAAAGATTTAGATCTTTTAGATTTCCTAAAATAGACTCTGCTCTATTTTACTACTTTCATCCGATACAAGCTGTAAAATGTCAATGTAAAACTGTGTCACAGTTGTGATTATATCAGATTCCAACATTTTGCTGCTGTGTCAACCCACTACTCCCCCACTCGCACACAAGCGCACACACACACACACACATGCACACACACATACACGCACAAAACTTAGACCTCTCTGTGTTTGTCTTGATGCCAAATCCCTTGCGGTGTCCCCCACTAATGAATGGACATTAAATGACCTGATAGAACCATTCAGCTGAGTGAAAAATGTGCAGGTCTACAGAGTACATCTCCACACCACTTAGTGTAGGAAACAAAAGGCTGTGAACAGCTGAGTGGGATGGGGTGGTTTCACACGCTGTCAGCAGAATATTCAACAAGGTAGAGAAGCAGGTCTGTTAATATTTGCTCCTCACTTTAACAATTAGTAGTCATCTGTTCTAACTCTGGGTAGATATTTGACTAGTCTGCTTTCTAGAAATCCATCCAACCATCTATCATCAGACCATTCATAACATGCAGGGTCACTGGGGGAGGTGCCTATCTCCAGCAGTCATTGGGTGAAAGGCAGGTTACACTCTGGACAGGTTACCAGTCCATCATGTATATGCACAGGAAAAACAATTCATAACTCACCTAAGAAGAATTTAGAGGGACCAATTAATGTAACAGTCTTTTTTGGGAGGGATCGTGGGAGGAAGACATAGTACCCGGAGATAACCCACACAAAGAACATGCTAATGTCTTATCCCATCAAAACATTTTGTTTTTCATGAGTATGTGGGATCATTGTAATTGTTCTATGGGTCACGCGGTGGTTTCCAAAACCATCTAGCTATTAATTTGCAGTTGACCTAAAGGTGGTGTATGAGATCTAGAAAAAGCTGTTCAACAAGCTGTATTATAAAAAAAGCCCAACCCTTGTGCTTCAGGCTCCCTTCCTAAGCTACACCTCCGAAATATATGAACGCACAATACTTGTACCGACGGTTCATGAGGGGTCCAGCGCTGCAGAGCTAAGGGTCTAATCGCATTCACAGATAATACAAAATCTGACAATATTGACACACAAAAAAATGAATGTAATTAATGTTTAAAGTTATAATTATCTATACATTAATCCAGACAAGCAAGACTTTCCGCTGTTATTTTGATGTGTTCAAAGTAATCTTAGGCAATCAAGAACAGCCGACTGCAGTTAGACAGATGACAAGCTAGCAGGCCATTAGCCAGAGGCTTTCTGCAGTTTCCTCCGTAATGCACAGACGCTGAAAGCAGCGTAGTGCCGCCGTGTGCGCCACATAACGCGAGAGCGCACGCACGGGACAGAGTAGATAAGACCTTTCTGTCACCAAAACCTTCATGACAGAAAGAAATAGCTGCAGCTAAATTTCTGTCCATAAGCTGCTGGGGGAACGACATGAAATAGGATCTGCGCCTTTCTCTGAGAATCGGGTGCGATTAAAACGCGTTTAAAAAATTGAACGCTTCATTTTTGTGTAATTAATTCATCTTAATTAACGCGTTTAAAGTCCCGGCCCTATAATATATATATCCATCCATCCATTTTCTGAACCGCTTAGTCCTGTAATAACTTCTGAATGGTTAGAGATGGAAGATGCTACAGGTCTGTAAAACATTGAAACTGAGTGGCTACACAACAAAACAAAAGCCAAGCTACCATGAATAGGCCTACTACTTTATCATTTCACACATATCTAGAAGTAGGTAAGTGGGTCAAAGACGAATAAGGATTTTAAATTTAAAAATAGATAAAAGTGTTTGAAAATGCCAATTAAAGTGTTTTCTATGTGCATCAGACTGTTCTGTATAAAACTGAGCAACATGAATTAATCATAAACTTGAAAATGGCATATTTTTTGTGGATTGTATGAAAAATTTAGGTAAAATGTCCTTCCTGGGTAACGGGATTAAATTGAAATTTATTAGAAATTCTACGACTGCAAACACATAAAAGTTGATGGATATCCATTGTTTGTGTTCAAGAAACAATTACTTCTTGGAATAATATATCTTTATCCAAATATTTGAGAAATATTTTCCTATTTTTACCGGAATTGGCTCATTACAAGCTCTTGACCTTACAAACTTCTATCGCAAATACTAAAAAAAGACTGGATAATGTATTAAAATCTATTGAGATGAAGGTTAACATCTATCATTGTATCATCAATTTAAGGAAAGATATTTGTCCAAGACAATATTATATTTTAGGTGAAATTTCTTGACTGTGGCACAGTGTTACCCGGAATGACCTGCTGTTATCCAGGAATGACACACTGGAGAGACTTCACAGTATTTCGTATTTCAAGCATTTTTAAACAGTCATGCATGATAGTGCACAAAAGAAGAGACACTGACAGCTTTTAAAAATACATTTGAAAGGTTTTATTTCAAACACAGAACTGTTTATTTAATAGATCACAGGTTAAAATATGGCATTACAGAAATTAATTTTGCCAGCATCTCATGGAACTTACAAAACACTTTGTGAAATATGTCAACGTTTAAAACTGATTTATCTTTGTCAAAAGAGACTTAAGAATTAATTACTTGAAGTTTTATTTGGGTGGTAGTGTTTAAGTTACTAGCACATGCTGTGGAATGTTTTCCAATCCTGGACACATAACTTAGACGAGCAGCTGGTCGATGGCTCAGGCCCTGACAAGCGGGAAAGTATATCAGATGCATGATAGAAGATCACATCTGGGGTTGTTGGCCACCAAAATGAGTTTTTTTCCCATTTGTATTTATCAACATGTCTATCCTGGATAACAGGGGACATGTCCTGGGTAACAGAGGATCTCTGTTATCCAGGGAGGACAAACAAGTCATTTTCCCGCCAAAACATCAGGTAACAATGGACTAGCTAGCTAAACATAACTTAGTCTCCATAACACTGATAACAGATTTAAGCCGGTAAAGACACTTTTAAACTATATAATCACAATTTTTGTTTTATTAGCGTTATCCAGAAGGACACATGATTTTCAGACATCAGACACCAGTCACTGAGAAGGTCAAAATGACATTTTAGGAGAAACCTACTGACCTTTCAAGTTGATGGCTGCATTCTTCAGAGTCTTCTTGAACACTCTATAGCTGGTTGCGATGACTACACAAATGCTGTATGAATAAAGTTGGCATTTGAATTTCTGTTACCCAGGGTGGATATTAGGGTAATCCAAGAAAATGGACAAAACTATTACCTGCATAAAAGGTTGAGCAAGCCTTGGTTTGTTACTAAAATAGTAGGAATTATTGCAAACATCACCAGAATTATGCCCTAGTAGATGAGTAATATCTTTCTTAATTTTTTTTACTATTTGACACAATTTTATAGATAGATCTTAGGTCCGGACGTTACCCAGAAAGGACATTTTGGTACATTTAGCACCATATAGCTCCTTAATTTTTTATTTCTTACAATAGATAATCACATAAGTGAGTAAAGAGAAGTTGTTTGAGTAACATAATACAGTGTTTTCATTTTTTTTGTTCAATTATTACATAATAGATATGCGTCGGACACTGAAATTGACACGTCTCTTCTTTCACCCAAGTAAGTAATCCCGAATTGGACTCTGGCGCTCTCAACCTTTGCTTATATGACACTAAGCGGACCGCAGCAACACAGACGACTTTACTGACATGGGATAATGCAGTTCGGCCAGTAAAAACCACCAACAACCAGAAACTAAAGAGGGATTATTTTTCCATCAACACAGCGGATACACACAACCTACACCAGCTACACAGCTCCGGTGTTACACCGGCTCCCATTGCTAATGATTGCATTAGCAGTGTTAGTTACCAATGTTAGCTTGTTTGTTAGCCATAGCTCAGATGTTATGAAGTTTTTTCTGCAGACTGTTTAATTATCGTTTCAATAGCTTCTTCTGATAGTTTGTAAGACATAAGCGTCTTTTATTTGCATTGAAAGGGGGCGAGTCAATGGAATTGTATCCAACTTTCCCGCTCTGTTGTTTTTATCAAAGCGATTTGTGCAACCAAAAACCACAACACAAGATCTTACTAGTGACAGCGCAGAGTCAGAGAAGAACGTAGAAATAGTTCTTCTAGATTATATGAGTCTTGGGAGGGGCGCTAGTGAGCAATGGAGGAGTAGGCAGCGTTTCCCTGGAGCTCCTGCAAATTTAGAAATATTTTTGGTACTAAATCGACATTTGGACAACTCTATTATAGATTGGGAGAGAGAAAAGTCTAGTCTTCATTTAATTGCATTAGGACATGAAGAAAGCAAGTTTGAGGATGCATGCTTCCAACAAGGACAAGAAAGCGAAAGAATCGGGCCCAGCCGCCCCGGACTCGCCTGAAGGTAGCTACCCGATGGCTAATGCTACCATCCTAGATGCTATAAATTCTCTCCGCACAGAGCTACAAGCCACCAAATTCGAAATTTGTCAGACAATTGACACTCGCATCGAAGAGGTGTCCGCCACTATTAGAGGAGAACTCCTCACCCTCAAGACCGAGACTCAAAATGCTATTCAAGTCCTGAAAACGTCCAACGAACAACATGGCGCAACCATTGCTGAGCTAGAACGAGCGGCTACACAGTCAGCAGATGCCATAACAAAGCTAGAGTCGGAGATAAAACGTCTACGCACAGAAACGAATCAGCTAACAGAAAAATACATGGATCTTGAAGGAAGGTCCAGACGACAAAATATACGGATTGCAATGTTAAAAGAAGGGGCAGAGAAAGGCGCAGAACTGAACGTATTCGTCTCACAGCTCCTCAAAGACGTGCTGACTCTGGATGACTTACCGCTGGTGGACCGCGCTCATAGAGCCCTACGAAGGCGCCCAGACGACACGGGACCTCCTCGGGCGTTGGTGGTGAGACTCCATTATTACCGCGACGTTACAATGATCCTCCGGAAGGCCATGACTCAGAGAGACCTCGCCTACCGCGGACAGAAGATCCACATCTTTCCTGACTTCACCCCCGAGATCGCGAAACGCAGAGCTGCATTTAACGGTGTCAGAGCACTTCTTCGGGACAAGCCGGGAGTTCGGTATGGACTTTTATATCCCGCAAAGCTGAGAGTGACTTTCAGAGGAACAGAAACAATGTTCACAGACGCGAAGGAAGCCCAGAAATTCGCGGAGCTCCACTTTGGTACGGGTGGAGGCGATGCAGATGACCCCGTGGCGGACACCTAACGAGGATGTGGAGTGGCTGGATTCTGGTAGTACTCAATGTTGGACTTTCCTGGGATGTTTATCCAGCTAACTTTATATAATGTTTAGATTCTTCATCTTGGTTACATAATTAGCTGCCTTAAATTTCGTTGTCAATCTGAAGTGGGCTGATAGTTATAAATAGGTAGTTTATATATCTTGATATATATTTTTCAGACCATTTTTTTTCAACCGTTCAGATGTTGGTTTGGTGCTTGAATTGTATATTCTTGCAGAGCTCTTTCAACTTCTAATTAGGAGTTAGTAGTAAGGGAAGTTGTTAGTTAAGTAGGTTAATGTGTCTTTGTTGTGTGAGTGTTTCGGTTATCTTTTTCTTTATTACTTCCTTAGAGGGGTCGCGCCTTACTTTGCAGATTCTTCTTAGTATAGGCAAGACAGTGAGTATTTTGTTTGGGGTGGGCTGGGACTTATATATGATGTATAATCATCCCTTTTACACTTATGAGGACCTCTATATTCTTTTTCATTCTATTCTGAGCTATGCAGGTTAATACAACACAAACAAAGAAAGGCGGACAAATTACCTTGGTCACATGGAATGTTAAAGGTTTGAATAATCCTGTTAAGAGGGGTAAGATATTAGCACACCTAAAAACACTGTCCAGTGATGTAATTTTCCTTCAGGAAACTCACCTTAATAAGAATGAGCACATAAAACTGAGATGCAGGTGGACAGGGCAAGCTTATCATTCTACTTGTGCAGTGAGAGCTAGAGGCGTGGCAATATTATTCAAAAAAGGTACACCTTTTACCCATAAATCAACCATAGCTGACAGGGAAGGCAGATATTTAATATTAGTAGGAAAATTGTACTCTGTTCCTATAACTCTGGTCAATATATATGGCCCCAACATAGACTCTCCACTTTTTTACAAACATGTTTTAGCCCAAATACCTGACATCTCGCAGACCAATCTAATTATTGGAGGGGACCTGAATCTTGTTTTAGATCCATATTTAGACCGCTCGTCAACACGTAGAACATCGACCTCTAATGCTAGTATTTTCCTTAAGGAATACTTAAATAATTCTAATTTGTTTGATAGCTGGAGGATTTTTAACCCTCAAGGGAGAGCCTACTCATTCCACTCACATGTTCATAATGTGTACACACGAATTGATTATTTAATGATAGATGCAAAATTATTGCCCTATACTAGTGAAGTAAAATATCACAATATAGCAATTTCAGACCACGCCCCACTCTCTCTAAATTTACAATTAGATCATGTGAACCAAACTGAAAGAACATGGAAATTAGACCCACAACTATTGAAGGAACCAGAATTCTGTAAGTTTGTCAGAGAGCAGATTACGTTTTTCTTTGAAATGAATGACCTTCCGGGAACGTCTCCTTCAATACTGTGGGAAACTATGAAAGCCTACTTAAGGGGAGGAATTATATCTTTTCGAGCAGCAAAGAGGAAAAAGAATCGTGCAGAATTGGTGGATTTAGAGCAACAAATTAGGCGTCTGGACAAGGATAATGCTACGCAACCTTCCACAGAAACTCACAAAAAAATTCTCTCGCTGAGGTACAAATATAATCAATTATTGTCAGACCACATTACTAGAGCTTTCATTTTTACTCAACAGAAATATTTTGAATTTGGGGAAAAACCTAATAAGTTATTGGCTAGACAATTAAGGAAAATGGAAAGTGACCGCACAATTAACAAAATTAAATCAGAAAATGGAGAAGTCTTAACTTCACACAAAGACATTAATCATAGATTTAAACAGTTTTATGAATCACTGTACTCTTCCAAGGCTGTGAAAGATGATTTAACTATACAGACGTTTTTAGATAGCTGTGATCTCCAAACTTTAACTCAGGAAGACAAGAGTTCTCTTAATGCAAATCTCTCATGCATAGATATTCAGGTTGCTATCAAATCACTGAAAAGTGGGAGAACAGCTGGTCCTGATGGATATCCTGGGGAATTTTATAAAGAATTTAGCGACCTATTATCACCTTATTTGCTAAAAATGTACACCCAAGCAAACTCAGATAACATCCTACCGCCTACTATGAGAGAAGCCACAATAATACTAATACCAAAAAAGGATCAGGATCCTGAGGAAGTAGGTAATTACAGGCCAATTTCGCTATTGACCTATGATCAGAAGATTCTAGCCAAAATTCTAGCTAATAGATTGACTTTATTAATGGATAAACTGATTCACCCCGATCAGACGGGTTTTATACCAAACAGACACTCTTTCTTTAATTTGCGACGTCTTTATAATGTGATCTACTCTCAGAAAGAGGAAACTTCTGATTTGGCTGTCCTTTCCCTCGACGCGGAAAAGGCTTTTGACCAAATAGAATGGCCCTACCTTTTTGCAACCCTGAGAAGATATGATCTTGGTGAACACTTTGAAAAATGGTTAAAAATCCTTTACCATAAACCTTGTGCTAGAATTGTCACTAATAAGACACTATCTCCTGCATTTCAATTACATAGGGGCACCAGACAGGGCTGCTCACTCTCACCCTTACTTTTTGTCCTAGCCCTAGAACCCCTTGCTCAATCAATTCGTGCCAACCCGCTTGTGCAAGGATACATTACTAAAGGGACTATAAATAAAATTTCCTTATATGCGGATGATATCCTACTGTTCATAACCAATCTTCAGTGTACCATACCAACCCTCCTAGACACAATCTCTCAGTTTGGGAGGTTTTCTGGTTATAGGATTAACTGGTCTAAGAGTGAACTGATGCCAATTAAGCTCAAAGACTCTTCGATCTTGGAAAGTACGCCATTTAAAATTGCTAATGATAAGTTTACTTACCTTGGAATAGAGATTACGAGGGACTTTAATTCACTTTATGAAGCTAACTTCTCACCCCTTGTGGTGAAGCTACAAAATAGCATCCAGTTTTGGAAATCTCTTCCCATTTCCCTAGTGGGAAGAGTCAATGCAATAAAAATGGTTTTTCTCCCTCAGATCCTTTACCTGTTTCAAAATATTCCCATCTTTTTACCTAAGAAATTTTTTAAGAAACTTGATTCTATAATTGTTCCATTTCTGTGGGACTATAAAACTCACCGAATTAGCAAAGCTCATCTCTGCAAGGCAAAAGTAGAGGGCGGACTGTCCCTCCCAAACTTTTCATTTTACTATTACTCTTGTACGCTGCGCACCATTACAATTTGGTTAGATCGTAATTTTACACAATCCAATTGGATCACAATGGAAAAGGAAGACTGCAGCCCTTATGAAATTAGCGCTCTTATTCTGTCACCCACAAGTACAGATACCTTGGCATACAACAATAACTGCATCATTCACAGTACTATACGTATTTGGAAACAGATAAAATCCCAGTTTGGTATTGAATCCATTTCTACCTTATTACCAATAGCAAAGAATCCTTCATTCGTTCCTTCCACTTTAGATTCAGGTTATACACAATGGAAAGATTTAGGTATCAGGACTATTGGTGACTTGCTGGTGGGTGGTAATTTTGCCTCTTTCTCTCAACTTCAGGCCAAATTTGGTCTCCATAAACACAATCATTTTAGATATCTACAGGTCAGAGCATATGTCAAAAAACACATGCGCACTTTAGAGAATATATTACCTAACGAATTTGACGAACTCTTTAAGCTGGGTGGTGGAGAAAGACATCTAATCTCCCAGATTTATAATGTGTTATTATCCAGCTCCTCGCCGTCCATGCAAGGCCTTAGATCAGGCTGGGAGCAGGAATTAGGAACGGAGATAAGTGATGAACTTTGGAAGGCTGCACTGGAGAATATTCACAAGTGTTCTGCCAATTCTAGACACTGTCTTATTCAATTTAAAATTATTCACAGGCTTCATTACTGTAAGGTGAAGCTGCATAAAATTTTTCCTAACACATCCCCACTGTGTGACAAATGCCATATTGCAGAAGCTACGCTTCTCCATTCTTACTCTTTGTGTACAAAATTAACCCCATTTTGGTCTGGCATATTTAAAACTTTATCAGATATGCTGCGTATAGAGTTAAGGCTGGACCCACTTCTGATTATACTCGGAGTTTCTGTTCAGCTTTCTCAATTTAATAAATACCAACGACAATTATTATCTTATGCCTTTATCATAGGAAAAAAGCTAGTGTTGATGTTCTGGAAAAAACCAGAGGTTCCGTCGGTTAAATTGTGGCTGGAGGAACTGGTGAGGCTCTCTCATTTGGAAAGAGTACGGTTCTCATTAGCAAATAACTTAAAGCGATTCAACAGAACTTGGCAACCCCTTCAGCAATATATTAATAACCCTATTTGAAGATGATTTGTTTTGATTATCGATGTGATCAGATGTAAGTCCCAGGAAATGGGGAGGAGGGTGGGTTGGGGGAGGTGATTGGGTCTTGAGAATGTCCTTATTTATGTCACTTTTGTTTTGTTTTAATTTTGTATTGTCTTTGTGTTTTATGTTCACATAAAAAAAGAAAACAAACATGTATTGTTGAGGTTGTAATTCTCATGTCTGATTTCTCAATAAAACAGTTTG
>JAPXFQ010000817.1:0-45635 GCA_028564705.1 Apricaphanius iberus | reverse complement strand
CACACTCACATTCACACACACCGTCTTGCTGTATCCTTAATTCTCTCTCCTGCAACAGGAAGCTGGATAACAGCGCGCCTCGATGGCAGCGCGTTAACCTGTGGACTGGAGCTCATACCTGCCCATCCTTCCTGATGTGTCATTGTTATTGTCTGAATATGTGCTTAAATGTTTGTTGGTGTGGTTTTTTCTATTACCTGCGTTGTGAGTGCTGTACGGACCCACAACACAGTTGAGCGTTTTTTCCCCTCACCGTGGAACCCTCCCCTACCCAGATGTGTATCTCTCTATGTTTCATAAACGGGAGCGCCGCTCGGTGGCTGCATGCCCAACAGTGACCTGGATCTGTTTGTTGTTGTTGTTTGTAATGATCTTGGACAGGTTGTACTGTATCTGTAAATTCCTTGTATGCATCATTCTTGTATGTGTCATACTTGGCCATTAAAGCTGATTCTGGTTACTGGTCTGGTTATTGGTCTGGTTACTGGTCTGGTTACTGGTCTGGTTATTGGTCTGGTTACTGGTCTGGTTATTGGTCTGGTTACTGGTCTGGTTACTGGTCTGTTTACTGGTATTTTTCTGACCGAACCAACCCAACCTGAGAGATGAGGCTGATTAAACAGAAGTGGAAAAGGAGTCTCTCTTCAGGTGTCAGGTAAATCATAGCTCCGCCCCCTCCTCAGACTCCACCAGGGCCCTGTTCCAGAAAGCTTGGTTAACGTACCATGTGGTAAACAATGAAGTCTTGGTTAATCAACCCAAAACCTGCTTAGCCTGAGTATGTCGGTTCCAGAACACCTGATAAGAATCTGGTTAATCAACCTGGTAAACCCTGAAACATAAAGACCCTCTCAATGAATCACAGAAATCAAGAGTCACAAAAGAAACTGAAGAAAAAAAGGGCAGAATATCTCAAAGTAGTGGAGTTGAAAGTATTAATGAGGAATTCAAGCCAATCATTATGAAAAAATAGCAATAAAGCTAAAGAAAGAACTTTGGGTTGGCGAAAAATAACAGTGTGATTTTAAATTCCAATTCACCCCCAATCAGCTTGATTTTTGCTGATGAACTGTATAAATGAATGTCTAATAGTATGATTTACATGTCTCTTCATTATTTTTATTTTTTAATTACACTTTAGTAAAAAAAGAACATCAGTGAAGCGCCCTCTTCAGGTCAAAACGGTACACTGCACTTGAATCTGAATAATAGAGCATTCTTACTGGCTGAGCCTAATGGCAGACATCAGCCTTAAATAAAAGTTCCAACAATCTTCATTTGATATATTCATTTTCTACCCCTTATTCCCAGTGCTGGACGATATAATGTGTCATTTAAAAATTGTTCCTGGAAGTTTACAACATATACTAATATATTCCAACTAAACAACTATCATTGTTGCCAGTTATGGTATTTTAATGCACGTATCAGTAGTCATTATTTCACAATGCAGGATTATTTCATTTAGCTGCATATAATGTGTTCTGTAATCTTATTTGAAATACTTACATGTTACTAAATATGTTTGTTTAATACCAGTCTGATGGTCAGTTATTAGCTGTATTTGTTTCACACACACACACACACACATATATATATATATATATATCCCAGAACATAACCTGGTCCATAGCAGGTTATGTTCAGAGATTAAGTTTCCATGGTTACTAACACCTTGAAAGAAACCTCCGTTATTTTAACCAAAAGTTTAAATTATCCACAAATTTATCCATTTATGTTCCATAATCTGCTTTCTGGCTGTTTTTCTAGCTTTGGTTTAGTTTTTTCCAGCTGGATGTCAGAACCCGGACAGAACCGAGGTGTGGTGCTGATTGAGTCAGAAACGGGCTTTGGGTCGTGATTAAATCCCAGCTGATGGACGGTTCTGACCCAGCTCCTCCTGCAGGCTGAGACCAGAACCTCTATTGGCGCTCCGGGTCTCTGCTCCTCCTCCTCCTCCTCCTCCTCCTCCTGGAGCCGAACCCTGCGGGGAGCAGCAGAACAGAGCAGGACGAAGGTTCTGAGCGGTACCAGGATTTGGACTCTGCTTAGTGAAGATGAAGTTCTGGCTGCCGGTTCTGGTTTTGGCCCTGACTCTGGCTGTGTGCGCGGCCCGGTCTCCCTTCCAGGCGGTTCTACAGCACAGCCGGATCCGAGGACGGCAGCAGGGGTGAGTGTCCGAACCGAACCGCTCAAAGTTCTGCTGAGGAACAGTTTTTTTAAGAGTATCAGAACCAGAAGTTCTCCTGGGTTTTGGACGTTAAACGTCTGCATTCTGCAGAAACTCTTCAGGTCCTGATTGGTGGACCTGCAGGGCGCCCTCTGCTGGACATTTACACATAGAGAGAGTGGCAGAGGCAGAGAGTAAAACTGGTACCACTATAGTATTAAAAGTGTAAGTAGGTACCAGAAGTTCTCCCAGGACCAGCCCAAAATCAGGTAGTTTGAGATGATTCTGTTGAGGTGGCCCGGTGTCGATCCAGATCTGATCTTTGTTCGGGTCGGTTCTGTTCCAGGCCCAATGTGTGTGCCATGCAGCAGCTCAAAGGAACCAACAAGAAGTACTTCACCAACTGCAAGCAGTGGTACCACCGGAAGATCTGCGGCCAGCCCACGTGAGTCACACACTCTGGGTCTCCCGAGCCGTCAGAACCAGCCGCTGGTTCTGGTCTCTGCTCCGTCCTGCTGGACAGAGACAGTCTGTCCTCAGGGGACAGACAGGTTCTGCTGCATCACCAGGTGAAATAAGCGACTGTTCCGCTGGTTCTCTGATCGAGAACGTAATCTTCTGATCCCTGGTGTGACACAAACAGGAGGATTGTCTACACCAGGGATACTCAAATATAATTCTTAAAGGGCCACAAATATATATATATATATATATATATATATATATATATACACTACCGTTCAAAAGTTTGGGGTCACATTCAAATGTCCTTATTTTTGAAGGAAAAGCACTGTACTTTTCAATGAAGATAACTTTAAACTAGTCTTAACTTTAAAGAAACACACGCTATACATTGCTAATGTGGTAAATGACTATTCTAGCTGCAAATGTCTGGTTTTTGGTGCAATATCTACATAGGTGTATAGAGGCCCATTTCCAGCAACTATCACTCCAGTGTTCTAATGGTACAATGTGTTTGCTCATTGGCTCAGAAGGCTAATTGATGATTAGAAAACCCTTGTGCAATCATGTTCACACATCTGAAAACAGTTTAGCTCGGTACAGAAGCTACAAAACTGACCTTCCTTTGAGCAGATTGAGTTTCTGGAGCATCACATTTGTGGGGTCAATTAAACGCTCAAAATGGCCAGAAAAAGAGAACTTTCATCTGAAACTCGACAGTCTATTCTTGTTCTTAGAAATGAAGGCTATTCCATGCGAGAAATTGCTAAGAAATTGAAGATTTCCTACAACGGTGTGTACTACTCCCTTCAGAGGACAGCACAAACAGGCTCTAACCAGAGTAGAAAAGAAGTGGGAGGCCGCGTTGCACAACTGAGCACAGAAGATAAAAAGTACATTAGAGTCTCCTAGTTTGAGAAACAGACGCCTCACAGGTCCCCAACTGGCATCTTCATTAAATAGTACCCGCAAAACACCCAGTGTCAACATCTACAGTGAAGAGGCGGCTCGGGATTCTGGGCTTCAGGGCAGAGTGGCAAAGAAAAAGCCATATCTGAGATGGCCAATAAAAGAAAAAGATTAAGATGGGCAAAAGAACACGACATGGACAGAGGAAAGACTGGAAAAAAGTGCTGTGGACGGATGAATCCAAGTTTGAGGTGTTTGGATCACAAAGAAGAACGTTTGTGAGACGCAGAACAACTGAAAAGATGCTGGAAGAATGCCTGACGCCATCTTTTAAGCATGGTGGAGGTAATGTGATGGTCTGGGGTTGCTTTGGTGATGGTAAGGTGGGAGATTTGTACAGGGTAAAAGGGATTCTGAATAAGGAAGGCTATCACTCCATTTTGCAACGCCATGCCATACCCAGTGGACAGCGCTTGATTGGAGCCAATTTCATCCTACAACAGGACAATGACCCAAAACACACCTCGAAATTGTGCAAGAACTATTTAGAGAAGAAGCAGGCAGCTGGTATTCTATCGGTAATGGAGTGGCCAGCGCAGTCACCAGATTTGAACCCCGTTGAGCTGTTGTGGGAGCAGCTTGACCGTATGGTACGCAAGAAGTGCCCATCCAACCAATCCAAATTGAGGGAGCTGCTTCTAGAAGCGTGGGGTGCAATTTATCCAGATTACCTCAACAAATTAACAGCTAGAATGCCAAAGGTCTGCAATGCTGTAATTGCTGCTAATGGAGGATCCTTTGATGAAAGCAAAGTTTGATGTAAAAACAATCTTATTTCAAATAAAAATCATTATTTCTAACCTTGTCAATGTCTTGACTCTATTTTTTATTCATTTCACAATGAATGGTGGTGAATAAGTGTGACTTTTCATGGAAAACACAAAATTGTTTGGGTGACCCCAAACTTTTGAACGGTAGTGTATATATATATATATATATATATATTTTTTTTTTATCTTCCATTAATCAAATCAATTTAAATTCAGTTTATGTATATAGAACAAATTAACAACAAGTTATATAAAGGTAGTTTACAGGCCATTTCAGTTTAATCAGACATTGTGTTAAACATTTTCTATATAATCAATACGCCTTAATAAAATTCACTTGAACAAAACTTTTCTGTTTCAATCAAAACAGCAACAAGAATATAATGTAATTTCCATTTAATATTAGTTTCCAGTGAATAGGCCGCTCAAATAAAAGTAAATACTTTTATGGTTTATGCATCAGAGAAAAGCATCTTTTGTTTTTCCCCAAAATCCATGAAACTCTGAGGGAAAATTCTGTTGCATAAACAGAACAAAAATCCTGCTGCACCTTCGTAGGATGACGATATTGGCGCTGAGCGCGTTTAGCCGCTATAGAGAGGCAGATCGGTCTGATGCTGGATGGAGGGAGAATAAATGCAGATAATTCTTCCCATTCATCTTTAAGCAGCACATGTAGAACGCAGCATTTTTCTATAATAAACCGTCTTTCTGAGTCACAGCGTGTTGGTGGCACAGAACCGCTGTCCTGATACCGAGCGCTACCTCAGAATGAAAGCATGAATATTACGGGTGTTTATTGGCAAGAATAAGGCGATAAAATGTATCACGATGCAATATATTGTAATATAGACCATGCATTGTGATTTTTTAAAACTGAATTTAACTGTAGGAAATCTGTTCCAGCATTCTAAACACTCCAACCTGTTTCATCCAGTTTTTACAGCCAAAAACTACCAGTCATACTTTTAATTTTATGACAGAAATTACTGTCATCATCAATTGTTCAATTCAAATTCTTAAAAAATAAAAATCGATGCTTTGCTTTTGAATATCCAAACAATATTGTGACATAAAATATCAGGATAAATGAGCATATTGATACTTTCTTTGGTGAAAGAACCGCTGCTTCGGGGCCAGACCCGGCCCAGGAACCGTTTGGTTCTGACATTTTGACCCGTGACAGGAGGTTCCTGTTTGGGTCCCTCTCTCCTGTAGGAAGGTTGCTTTGTTTTTGGTTGGTTCTGGATCAGTGGAACCAGAACCTGAAGCTGGATCAGCAGGTCCAACATGTCTACTAGGAGCTTCTATCTGACTCTGAAGCTTTTTATTCAAATCAAACTTGATTCATAAAGCGCTCTTCATTAAAAAAATTGCAACTCAAAGTTCTTTACAGAATGAGAATCTTGTTCCTCCCCCATATTATTATTTTTCTGTTATTGTTAATAACTACAAACTGCTTTAGCGCTTTAATTTTGTTCCTACATTGCTGCTGTTCCAGCTGAATTTCGTCTCCGTGGGACGATTAAAGGGTCTCATGTTCTTCTTGGGTTCTGTGGCTGGACCAGACCAGGTTCTGGTTTTGTAGAACGTTGGTATCGCGTTGGGTCGTAAACGATTCTGACGGTTCCGACTCAGTCAGGCGTTTGGATGGATCTGACGGAACACGTCTGATGAATAAATGTTAGAACCTCTGAATGCAAAAAACGCTGATCCGACCCGGTTATACTAAACACGGATCAGAGGGAAGTCCAGCTCTGACTCTTGACTTTACATTCGAACCCAAAAGAAGCTGAAGAAGGCCGGTTCCTGCGTTTGCTTCTTGTGTTTTGGGCTTCTATTTCTGTGTGGTTTCCTGTAGTTAGTGACTTCATCTGGACCGGAGGCCATGTTGGAAACAAAGTGTCTCTTTATAAACAGGCGGCAGATGCTCTGAACGTCCCTTTAATCAGAACCGGTTCTGTCTAGGACCCGTTTAAGCTCCTAATGAGAAGCTTAAACACCCTGGAGGTTCTGGAGGTTCTCCACCTGAAACCCAGAAGCCATCGGAGGCTAACGCTAACTTAGAGGGACACATGGGGCCGGTTCTGAAGCAGCTGGTTGTCATTAATGTAGCGAAGCTTTTCAGAACCAATCCGTCGCCGCCTGGGCCCAAAGCAGGAAGACGGCTCAAATAAACACATTCCTGAGGATCTGCAGCGTCTCTGCATCATGAAACAGAGACGTGACGATTGTTTTTGTTCCAACACCCAGCAGCTCCAGCTGGTGGTCCAGACCTGCTCCAGAACCAAACAGTCCCCATGAAAGGCCAGCGACCTGCATGGAAAACCCTCAGAACTTCTCCTTTACATCAAACTTCATCATTACATCCATGGAAACTTTTTACTGGACATTTTTAGAGTTTGGACCCAGAAAGAGTTTCATGGTTCTGTCTTTGGTTAGGAGGACTTCGACCCGGTGGGACTAAAGCTGGTTCTGTTAGAGCTCAAACCTTTAACTTACTGCTGTCACATTAAGAAGGAACCAGACTGAACCAGGAACCAGACTGAACCAGGAACCAGAGTGTTCCTGGAACCAGACTGAACTAGGAACCAGACTGAACCAGGAACCAGAGTGTTCCTGGAACCAGACTGAACTAGGAACCAGACTGAACCAGGTATCAGACTGAACTAGGAACCAGACTAGACCTGGTCCAGGAACCAGACTGTTCCAGGAATCAGACTGAACCAGGAACCAGACTGTTCCAGGAATCAGACTGAACCAGGAACCAGACTGAACCAGGAACCAGAGTGTTCCTGGAACCAGACTGAACTAGGAACCAGACTGAACCAGGTATCAGACTGAACTAGGAACCAGACTAGACCTGGTCCAGGAACCAGACTGTTCCAGGAATCAGACTGAACTAGGAACCAGACTGTTCCAGGAACCAGACTGAACCAGATACCAGACTGAACCAGGAACCAGACTGTTCCAGGAATCAGACTGAACTAGGAACCAGACTGAACCAGGAACCAGACTGTTCCAGGAACCAGACTCTTCCAGGAACCAGACTAAACCTGGTCTAGGAACCACACTGAACAGATTGGTTCCTGAAACAGGTTCTGGGGTCTTGAATTGAACCAGTTCATTTCTGTCGGTTCTGATTCTGTTGGAGGAGTTTCCTTTGTTGTCATTTTTATTTCCATTTTCATACATTGAAAATATGAAGAACATATAAATATAGTACATAAGGTTTACACATTACGTTATTTTTTTATATAATACAGGAGATCATAAACTTTCTTTTGTAACTTATAAATTCTCCATTTCTTCCATATTTTGACCAATTTGTTTCATTCTGAGTCATTTATGAAAAGTAATATTTTCCATGACGTATAGAGAATAAATCCAGGGATTCAGCCAAGCTGCAGGAATCACGATTCTAAATAAACCTTTCTTTATCTACAACGAGCCAAACGCTCAATCATTCCAGTCAGAAATACTAAATATCATCTTTATCTCATTTTAACCCGAATCCCAAAAAGGTTTTCAGTGACGGACCAGAAGATGTTATGATGTTGGGCTCTTTGTGTGTGAAACTTTCTCCCGGAAACAGACGTTAATGGATCCCATAGAATTATAGGAGAGCCCTGCTCATTATCATTAGTGAGTAAATAATCTTTAATATCCTTTCTGATTAGAATAATCATCTTTAGTCTCCAGTGAGTTTTTTTCTAAAAGCCATTTCCATATAAACAGGGAAAAGGTCCAATAAAGGGACAATAAATCAGCTGTTTTACTGCTGATTGCTGCTGAAATACAAACATGTTGGACTGCAGACAGGAAATGATTCCATTTGTTCTTCATGTGGAAGATCCCAGACCAAAGCTTTTTCTTTATTTAAAAAGGATTCCCCAACCCAATAACATTATGAGTTGGATTAAAAACTGTGATTTGTGGATTGCAAAATGACCATTGTGAAGGATTCACCAATAAGAACAAAATATGAACTGATTCGTCAGAGTTCATGAAGGAGAGCTGCTGCTGCCAGCAGGGATTACTCTGCTCATCGCTCCACGTCTTCCTGCTCTGCTGCTTTTTATTACATCCTTTCTACTCCCTGCAGGTTTCATTCTGCTTATTTCCTCTTTCACTTCTGCTCAGTTCAGTTTATTCATACAGTTACCATGGAGATCATCTCAAGTCATTTTACAAGACAAAAGGATCCAAAACACAAATTCTGTTCAAGGTAAATTTAGATTAATTAACATACATTTATCAATAAAGGCAGTAAATTCAGATTATTACTCAAATTAATTTCTAATATAGGAAACCAGCAGATTGCAGCATTTACTCCTGGACAAGCATGTAGCGACAATGGAGAGGAAAAACTCCCCTTTAACAGGGAGAAACCTCCTGCAGAACCAGAACCAGAACCTGCATCAGTACAAGCGGTCATCTGCCACGACCGTCTGGGGATCTGAGAAGACAGAGAGGAGACACAGAAAGAACAAAATAACTGATCCAGGAGAACTTTTAATATGAAAGAAATGCTGCCCTAGTGGCTTCATCTGGGAGAAACACACAGTGAAGCCAATCAGCTATGAGCTGATCAGCTGATGCCCCTCCCCCACCTATATCTAGGAAGGTTTTGGCTACAATCATAGGGTTATTAAAAACTTCATTACGGGTCCAGAGTATGAAGACAGGAGTGGGTAGGTCTGTGGACGTCTCTCTGTCTTTCGGACTCTTGCTCAGTCAGCTGTGAGTCCGATGTTGGAGCTTGTGAGTTCAGGATGTGGAAAGCAGCCTAAAGCCTAGTTTATACTTCTCCATTTTGGCGATGTTGAACACCAGGAGGTGTGGAGAAATAACAAAAAAGACTGCTCTGTTTGTTTCCTTGTTTTTCTATATATTATAGATGATTCTATGAGCCGCACTTCTAGTAAAAAGCTTTCTAGCTCAGATAACACGTCCATTGCTCCTTGGGGGGGAAATGTGTTCAAAAGCTGAAGAAAATAAACTAGCTGACCAGAAACTACACTGGTAGGCGGACCCACCATGAAAAGTTAGCACCCCATGCTGTCCGGGTGGGGAATTGCTTGGCTACACAGACTCACCAACGGAGAGGTAGAAAAGGTCTGCTGACACAGAAGCATAAACAGTTACACCAGGAGGGGAACCAAACAGGAAGTGAGCGTTTCTGTTTCTAGGAACTTTTTTGGAGAACCCAAACACCCCCTGAACAGGAGTGACAGAAACCCAGAGTCTAACATGGTGTAATAACACGGTGAGGCCTGCACAGCTTCAGATGCTGTTTTACGTTCTTCTGGGATGTCCTGGATGAGTCGGCAATGATCTCTTGGAGTAGTTTAGGTAGATGAGCCCCTCCTGGGAAGGTTCTTCACTGTTCCACCTGTTCTCCATGTGTGGATAATGGTTCTGAATAATGGCTTAGCCAGAGAATCCTGTCCCAGTTTTATGTGTCACTCAGAAAACGGAATAATTAAATGAAGCACGTTCGACTCCGAGACTTTAAGTGGCGACATGCAAGGCAAGGCAATTTTATTTGTATACCACAATTTATAAAAGAAAATGTATGTAAAATTATGAACATTTTAAAAACTGATGAAACACAAGAATCAATTAATTATTTTTAGTAATAACAGTAATTAAAAGAAAAGAAAACATTTATGTAAAATTATGAAAATTAAAACAGAAAATGTAACAGTAATTAAAAAGAATGAATGCAATAGTCGTATCAGTTACTCATAATCAAGTCTAACTAGGTATGTTTTAATTTTAGATTTAAAAGAGTTCAGTGTTTCAGCAGCTCTGCAGTCATCAGGAAGTTTGTTCCAGATTTATGGAGCATAGAAACTAAAAGCTGCTTCTCTATGATTCTGTGGTTCTCTATGGTTCTGGTTCTAGGGACGATCAGTAAACTAGACATGGACGACCTGATTGATCTGGATGGTTTGTACCATGATAGCAGTAGGGCCCGACCGATATGGATGTTTGGGGTCCGATACCGATATTAAACCATAGCAAAGGCTGATAGCCGATATAATGGCCAATAAATTCCAATTAAAAAAAAAAGGTACTTTCAGCTTAAACCCTGCCTTCTATGCCTATCTACACGCCAAATAACAGTCTCAGTAACTCGCTAGATTCCAGATAATGTAAATAAGATTTACTTAGCAATGATATTCAAAAACAACACAGAACACAGCTACGCCATTTTTAGGAAAGAAATTGTGCCATCGGAAGAGCGCATAACCAGCATTGTTGCTGCGTTTGTCTAACTGCAGTTAAATCCCGACCATTGAGCGCATCGACCCGACAGCAGCGCTGAAAGTATTTATTTATATCCCCATCGTGAGGCTGTGGCGGTAATAAATTAGACAGTGGCGGTAATAACTCAGACAGTGGCGGTAATAAATCAGACAGTGGCGGTTATAAATTAGAACGTGGCGGTAATAAATTAGACAGTGGCGGTAATAAATCAGACAGTGGCGTTAATAAATTAGATAGTGGCGGTAATAAATCAGACAGTGGCGGTAATAAATCAGACAGTGGCGTTAATAAATTAGACAGTGGCGGTAATAAATTAGACAGTGGCGGTAATAAATTAGACAGTGGCGGTAATAAATTAGAACGTGGTGGATATAAATTAGACAGTGGCGGTAATAAATTAGACAGTGGCGTTAATAAATTAGAACGTGGTGGATATAAATTAGACAGTGGCTGTTATAAATTAGAATGTGGCGGTAATAAATTAGACAATGACTGTTATAAACTAGAACGTGGCGGTAAAAAATCAGACCGTGGCGGTAATAAATTAGACAGTGGCAGTAAAAAATCAGACCGTGGCGGTAATAAATTAGACAGTGGCGGTAATAAATTAGACAGTGGCGGTAATAAATCAGACAGTGGCGGTAATAAATTAGACAGTGGCGGTTATAAATTAGACAGTGGCGGTTATAAATTAGAACGTGGCGGTAATAAATTAGAACGTGGTGGTAATAAATTAGACAGTGGCGGTTATAAATTAGACAGTGGCTGTTATAAATTAGAATGTGGTGGTAATAAATTAGACAATGACTGTTATAAACTAGAACGTGGCGGTAAAAAATCAGACCGTGGCGGTAATAAATTAGACAGTGGCAGTAAAAAATCAGACCGTGGCGGTAATAAATTAGACAGTGGCGGTAATAAATTAGACAGTGGCGGTAATAAATTAGACAGTGGCGGTTATAAATTAGAACGTGGCGGTAATAAATTAGAACGTGGTGGTAATAAATTAGACAGTGACTGTTATAAATTAGAACGTGGCGGTAATAAATTAGAACGTGGCGGTTATAAATTAGACAGTGACGGTAATAAATTAGACAGTGGCGGAAATAAATTAGACAGTGGTGGTAATAAATTAGAACGTGGCGGTAATAAATTAGACAGTGGCGGAAATAAATTAGACAGTGGTGGTAATAAATTAGAACGTGGCGGTAATAAATTAGACAGTGGCGGTAATAAATCAGACAGTGGCGGTAATAAATTAGACAGTGGCGGTAATAAATTAGAACGTGGTGGATATAAATTAGACAGTGGCGGTAATAAATTAGACAGTGGCGGTAATAAATTAGAACGTGGTGGATATAAATTAGAACGTGGTGGATATAAATTAGACAGTGGCTGTTATAAATTAGAATGTGGCGGTAATAAATTAGACAATGACTGTTATAAACTAGAACGTGGCGGTAAAAAATCAGACCGTGGCGGTAATAAATTAGACAGTGGCAGTAAAAAATCAGACCGTGGCGGTAATAAATTAGACAGTGGCGGTTATAAATTAGAACGTGGCGGTAATAAATCAGACAGTGGCGGTAATAAATCAGACAGTGGCGTTAATAAATTAGACAGTGGCGGTAATAAATTAGACAGTGGCGGTTATAAATTAGACAGTGGTGGTAATAAATTAGAACGTGGTGGATATAAATTAGACAGTGGCTGTTATAAATTAGAATGTTGCGGTAATAAATTAGACAATGACTGTTATAAACTAGAACGTGGCGGTAAAAAATCAGACCGTGGCGGTAATAAATTAGACAGTGGCAGTAAAAAATCAGACCGTGGCAGTAATAAATTAGACAGTGGCGGTAATAAATTAGACAGTGGCGGTAATAAATTAGACAGTGGCGGTTATAAATTAGAACGTGGCGGTAATAAATTAGAACGTGGTGGTAATAAATTAGACAGTGACTGTTATAAATTAGAACGTGGCGGTAATAAATTAGAACGTGGCGGTTATAAATTAGACAGTGACGGTAATAAATTAGACAGTGGCGGTTAGACAGTGGTGGTAATAAATTAGAACGTGGCGGTAATAAATTAGACAGTGGCGGAAATAAATTAGACAGTGGCGGTAATAAATTAGAACGTGGGGGTAATAAATTAAACAGTGGCGGTTATAAATTTGACAGTGGTGGTAATAAATTAGAACGTGGCGGTAATAAATTAGACAGTGGCGGTTATAAATTAGACAGTGGTGGTAATAAATTAGACAATGACTGTTATAAACTAGAACGTGGCGGTAAAAAATCAGACCGTGGCGGTAATAAATTAGACAGTGGCGGTAATAAATTAGATAGTGGCGGTAATAAATCAGACAGTGGCGTTAATAAATTAGACAGTGGCGGTAATAAATTAGAACGTGGTGGATATAAATTAGACAGTGGCTGTTATAAATTAGAACATGGCGGTAATAAATTAGACAATGACTGTTATAAACTAGAACGTGGCGGTAAAAAATCAGACCGTGGCGGTAATAAATTAGACAGTGGCAGTAAAAAATCTGACCGTGGCGGTAATAAATTAGACAGTGGCGGTTATAAAATAGACAGTGACTGTTATAAATTAGAACGTGGCGGTAATAAGTTAGAACGTGGCGGTAATAAATTAAACAGTGGCGGTTATAAATTAGAACGTGGCGGTAATAAATTAGAACGTGGCGGTAATAAATTAGACAGTGGCGGTTATAAATTAGACAGTGGCGGTTATAAATTAGAACGTGGTGGTAATAAATTAGAACGTGGCGGTAATAAATTAGAACGTGGCGGTAATAAATTAGACAGTGGCGGTTATAAATTAGACAGTGGCGGTAATAAATTAGAATGTGGCGGTAATAAATTAGACAGTGGCGGTTATAAATTAGACAGTGGCGGTAATAAATTAGACAGTGGCGGTTATAAATTAGAACGTGGAGGTAATAAATTAGACAGTGGCGGTAATAAATCAGACAGTGGCGGTAATAAATCAGACAGTGGCGGTAATAAATTAGAACGTGGTGGTAATAAATTAGAACGTGGCGGTAATAAATTAAACAGTGGCGGTAATAAATTAGACAGTGGAGGTAATAAATTAGAACGTGGTGGTAATAAATTAGAACGTGGTGGTAATAAATTAGAACGTGGCGGTAATAAATTAAACAGTGGCGGTAATAAATTAGACAGTGGAGGTAATAAATTAGACAGTGGCGGTAATAAATTAGACAGTGGCGGTAATAAATTAGAACGTGGCGGTAATAAATTAGAGTGTGGCGTTAATAAATTAGACAGTGGCGGTAATAAATTAGACAGTGGCGGTCGCCGCTGAGCTTCCTATGTATGAAAAACCCTTTTAAAGTAAAAGTAAACAGCAGAGACCAACTTCTAAGTATTCTCATTTAAGAACTGGATGCTGCACTCTTTGCTACAAACATTGTAGCTCTTCCTGGGTTTTTTTATTCTCAAGCATTGCAAACTGTTAAGTTATGGTTTATAACAGTAAATTTAAAATGGTGAGGATTTACTGCGGTCACTCCTACTTCACAAAACCAACACGGATACTCTTAATGTTTATAATAGTCGGTCGTTAAAGTCTGCACTCTGTATGCTGCTGCTACGGCATTTTTTTAAGGGAAAGAAACATTTGATACATTATTTAATCTAACGCATCAGTTAAGTTATGGACTTAAGGACGTTATTTGTACAAATCTAAGTTTTAGCAAGGAAACAGGAAGGTTAAACCTTTTACACCCGGAATTTTCCACACAAAGACACGAGGCAAACATTAAGCTTATGAAGGAAGAGAAACACATTTTTGTCATTGCTTATTTCACAGTTCACCACTGACAACAAATAGGGCCTATGCTCAAAACTTTTCTTTTACTAATGGCCGCTGGCTGCTCTGCTTTGTGACCGCATACCATGGAGGCCGCCATTGCCCCTCCATTTCTGTAGTACCTCCATTTGGCCACTAGGCCCCCATTGAAAAGCATTGGACTTTAGACACGTTAAAAACAACTTTAATGCCTGGTGCCCATTTTTTTAAACTTTCTATGGCTTCGTCAGAGCTGGGGAGGAGGAGTCTGTGAATCCGCCATGAATTCCCCCATGAAAGTCATTCTGGTAAACGGGGAGGAGAGAGGAGGTGCTGTCTGTTCTTTTTTACAGTCTATGGTTTTTACTCACCTCTAATGCTTTTTTCTTTACAAAAACGTAACGTAACAGTCTGGTCAGCTGCGTGTGTTAAGCAACACTCCTAACTGAGACCTGAAATTATGAATCTGGTGCCATCTGCTGGATAAGTAGCTCAATTGCATTTTTTGTCATGCCCCCTCACAATAAAAATAAAAAGAAAGAAAGAAATTTTAAATTATCGGCATTTTTTCTACCGATAGCCGATATCTTCCATGACCCCCATATCGGCCGATAATTGGACAACATTGACATGGATAGTAAAAAAACGACTAAAGTACGTGAAGCAGGCGGAATGAAAGCAGGATATGAACAATGAGCAAAGAAATGTACGACAACAAAGCTGCAGCACTGAACATTGAGTAAGTACTGCACTGTGTGATTGTGTTACACCTGTTGGTGCTCAGGTTGTTGTTGTTCCTGCTTCCACTTCCTGAAGTGGGAGTGGCCAGGCCTGGGCACTGCTGTTGGCGTTTCCATGTAGAGAAAGTTCATTCTCTAATCGCATTTGGTTCTAATTAAGTCGTGCTAAGGTGTATCTGTGCATTCCAAAAGTCCGATTTCAGTTGGACTGAAATTTCTCTGCATGTAAACGCATGTAGAAAACGGTTTCCAGCCAGAACTTCCTGCTGTCCAGACGCCTGTTCCAGAGATCCAACATGCAGAGAGAGACGCTGTCCTGCAGTTCCATGACTTCCCAGCAGGTGTCTCATCTCCAATTGTCTGTTAATCCAGAGTTTCTTCAGACTTTCTGATGGTCGGTCCAGATCACGTAACTCGACGCCTCAAACATCAGATCTGAAGGAGATTCACAGCTACAAATTAATTGTTCTGATTTCGCCTGTTGCAGATCCGTTTCAGCGCTCCAACCTGGAAAATACTCTCCCGTCTTTCCACTATTCTCCCGATGATTCTGGAAGCTTTCCAAGAGTTTTATCTGGAGGAGTTCTGGGTTTTCAGTGTAGAACCCAGCAGAGAGGTTCTGGGTACCTTCACACGAGGCTGGGGGCCAGATTGGACCAGTCTCCTCCTGTGTGGTTTAAGATGAAGTTAACTTTGACTGTAAATGTTTGAGGATTCCTCGCTGACTGGTGAGAACCTGACTGCTTGTAAATCATCACAAAGCGTGCAGTGTTCCCCTTCCCTACAGGAAATGTGATTTATCCCCCTGGGAGCGTTTAAGGTCTGGAGGTTTATGTTGGAGCGCTTTCAGAGAAGGCTTCTGCCAGATTCCTCTGCTGGATGTTGCTGGAACGTTCCCCCGGAGCGGCTGAATTACTGCGCCCTCGCTCCGTTTGTTTAGACAGGAATCTTCAGCAGCCATCTTTGTTTATGTGGAGAACAAACGGGAGGATTTATTTTTTTTTTCCGTCTGCTGGAATAATCGGTCCAGTGTGTCGGTGCCAGCTCGCTCACACGGTAGCTGATCTCCATCTGGGGACACTTACTGGCTGCTCCTCATCTCCCCGCCTGCAGACGGTGACGTTTATTTCATTTAACAAGCTGCAGCTGGAGCTGCCTGAGAGCTGGACCCGGTTCAGGTTCCGGAAACACAGAACAAAGTTCACCATGGATGGAGGAGGAGAAGGTTCCAGAACCAAGCAGGACTGATACAGAACCCGGTCCAAATGAATGTGAATCAGGCAGAAAACAGGAACATCCGAAGAGGGAAACCCAGAACTTTGGGTCGGGTCTCTCCACTACAAAGACACTGGTTCCAGTGCTTCATTTAGAGTTCCACTCAGAGAACCAGAACGTCTGTGTGTGTTAAGGATGCGTATTAGCAGCAGTCTGATGCGATGCGAGGAATATACTCCAACTACATCCATTCATTTTCTAAACCATTTAGTCCTCACGGAGTCGCTGGTGCCTTTCTCCAGCTGTCAACAGGGAAGAGGCGGGGTCTAACCTGGACATGTCGCCTCTCCATCATTGATACAAACAACCATGCACACACGTAGACCAATTAGGTTAATTAAGCTAACATGGAGAACATGCTAACTCCATGGGCCGGGATAGAGTTCCGGGATACGAACCCACAACCTTCTTGCTGCAAGGCAACAGTGCTAACCACTGCACCACCATGCAGCTCTACCTCATTCTTTGAATTTTACCTCAAAAATTATTGTCATCATTAATGTTCACATTCAGATTCTTAAAAATAAAAAATATCGATTGGCGTCGGACGGTTGCTTCTGTGAAGTCCGTTATTTTCTGATAATGTACACCTTGATGGGCGTTATCCCGCTTATGGTCACTTACGAAAGAGAGAAATATTTAATCAATGAAAAGTACTTTAATGTGTTTTAGAGTTAAAATCATGAGGGTTTCGGGCTCATTATTTAATATCTACTGTATACAGGCGTTGCTAAGCAACATGCCGATAAGCAAGACGACCGCTGCTGTTTATCAGTGATGGGAAGCGAGATGATGGCTTTACCTTACGTTACGTGATACAAACTATCATTTCAGAAGGCCAGTGCACTACCTACTGCTGTATCCAGAGGATTATTAACATTATTTTTAATGTACACCCTCCAGCCAATCAGAATCGAGTATTCACCCAAACCGTGGTGTAACGCAATATATTGGCGTATGGATGTTTTCTTAAGCCTAGTTTATGCTTCTCCGTTTTGACGCAGCGCTATTATCTGTCAACACAAGGGCTCTGATTGGTCAGTTCAGCAACAGCCAGAGATAGTTTCACCAGCAGGGGGCGCTATAGTTGCTGTAATCAGTAGTTTATGCAGCGTTTGGCCACTAGATGCTTTATAATGAAAGGATAATTGATCTATTATGGTCTGTAGGTGATTCTGAACACCAGGAGGTGCAGAGGAACAACCAATCAGACGCTGAGTTTGTTTCCATGAGTTTCCATGAGCTTCTAGTAAAAAGCTTTACAGATTATTAAAAACTTACTTGAAGAATAAATGTGTTCACAGACTGAAGGAAATAACTCTAATGCTACATTCAGACCAACCCCATGCGTCAGCGTCAGTTGCAGCAAGATTGCATGTAAAGTCTATGGTGGAGTACGTCAGAGTCTCTACGGTGCGTTGTGTACGTCAACTTCACCTGCGTTACATACGGCAACAAAGCAACGCAGAAGTTCAGCTAGTTTAACTTTTGACGGATCCAACGCAGTTAACGCAGTGTGGCAACCAATCAGAGCGTCTCACTGTAGTGATGTC
Source organism: Apricaphanius iberus (assembly GCA_028564705.1). Lineage (NCBI taxonomy): Eukaryota > Metazoa > Chordata > Actinopteri > Cyprinodontiformes > Aphaniidae > Apricaphanius > Apricaphanius iberus. The sequence continues at coordinate 27,580 of JAPXFQ010000817.1, read as the reverse complement.
ACTACACACGTATCTTGAATGAAGCGCGGGTCCAGTGAAAAGATTTTCAACAAACGGAGATTTAGAAATTCAGAAATGACACTTACGGAAGTCAGATGGACGGGCGCTCCTAAGGAGGAACAGACAACCTGTAGTTGGTGTCCTGGTAGGAGATTTAAGCTCCGATGCGGCCCAGGAGGTCGTAAAATTAGGCGCGGGACAGACGGAAGTAGCGCTGAAAGCGAACCTCATCCATAAGCAGCTCCTGGAGCAAACGGTTGAACTCCCCAAACACAGAACGCATCTGAATAATGGGCGCTGATGAACCCGATGTCAACGTTGTCTAGCTTTATCTAGCTAATAAAGCCAAGTTACTCTCTAGTTACGATCCACCATAGTTCAGAACGTACGGCAACAGAGGAAGCCCCGCCCACGCGTTGTTTTTTCCTCAGAAGCAGGAAGCCAAAAGTACACACGTCAAACTTTATCCGTTGGATGCGTTGCCTGACGCAGACCAAATGTGCGGTTTGAACGCACAATTATTAACCAGAAACTACGCTGCAACGGTAGGCAGACCCAGCATGATAAGTTAGCGCCCCCTGCGGTCCTGGCTGAGAATTGCTTTGTAAGAGAGAAAGAAACGGAGAACCATAAACCGGGCTTTACGTGTTTTTCCTGCAGCGGTTCTGGTTAGATGGACCCTGGTTCTACCATCAGCCCCCTTGGGTTCTGGTTGGAGTTGAGCCCGACCCATGTTGGGCCTCACAGAGAGCGAACAGAACCGTCCTGTTGTCAGAGCGTTTTGGGTTCTGATCATGTTCTGATGTCCGGTATGGATTACGGCGCCAGACTGACCCATTACATCAGGGATCCAGAACCGGCTCCAGAGGCGGGTCGTCGGGTTCTTTAGCATCACTGAATTTCCTCATCATCTGGGTCAGAACCAGGCAGATCATGCTGTTCTGCTGATGTTCCTTTCAGAAGGTTCTGGAGCCGGTTCTGCTCCTCTGACTTTGGTTTTGTTTATATTGGGTTTCCTCCTGGCGCCGCCGTCTCAGCTGGCTGCAGATTCTTCTCCTCTCAGAGGAAATGAGCTTCATGAGTCCAGATGGCGGTTCTGGTTTATTGTGGAAATCTTTACAGGAAGTTCTGACGGCCCGGCTCATTACAGCCCAGATGGAGCTGCAGCTCCACCTGGTCTCTGCTGCTACCAGACTTGGGTCAGAACCATCAGCAGCTGCTTGTTTTATCACTCTGTTTAACCAGCTGAGGGTTCTGGCTCCTGGTTCTGTCATCGGGTCAGAACCAACATTAATGGTAAATGGTTCGGATCACTACAGGTGAGGCGGACGGAGCGGGGGTTTGAATCAGCATTCCACAGAGATCTGAGGAATAAGAGGAAAAACAACTGAAGCTGGATCAGAACCAGAACCTCCTTCAGGTGCCGAGGTTCATAGTGATCCAGAAGCAGACGGGTTCTGATCCAGAAGCAGACGGGTTCTGATCCAGAAGTCCCAGTTCTTCATGGTTGTGGAACATGGACCGAATTAGATGGTTCTGGTCATTCAGACAGGTGGTTCTGATCCAACATTCAGGACCAATTTGGTTCTGAGTGAGAGGAGTTAAATGATATGGGTTCTCTTTGATTTACTCTGGAGGTTCTGGAATAAAGCTGGGCCAAGAAGATGTAACAGAACCAACTTGTTATCCAGTGTTCTGCTGATCCTCAGAATATGTTCTACCTTCTGGTTCCAGAACATCACTAAATGGTCTATGGTGCAGGCAGACTCCAAGAGGTTCTGGTCCGGTTCAGAGTCCACAGTAAACCTCTAAAGAACAGTTCCTGGAAAGTCAAAAAGGAAAAACCTTTAAACTTAAAAAGTCTTTATTTTAGATGGCTATATGAAAACGCTAAAAACGGTGTGTTACATCCGACGCGTATCGGCCTTCATCAGGGTGTAACACAACACAAAAATGATGCTTAAACAGGATCATGAGATTCACCTGGGTAGGTAGAACAAAGACTACATGATTTTACAACTCATGACCAATAGATGGCGTCACTGGTTATGACAGAAAAAGAAAGAAACAAAACACGTTGTGTCAGTGATGACAAAGAGACATTCACAAATCAATGTCTTCATTCAATCCTGGCTTTTATTTGATAGATATAAAAAGTCTCTCTCTGTAGAAGTGAGTCTGTCCCCACCTCTAATGATTTTTGGATGCTTTCTAGGCCTTTAGGCCCCAAAGTTTGCTTTTCTCATTGCATATTTATGCTCTGAGATCCTGTCCTTGGTGCAGCTTATTTAAAAACAACCACTGATGCAAAACAGTCTGTAAACAACAAACATGGCGCTACAATTAATGAACGACTTAATATCATAGACCTTGTTGGTTTTGAAATTGTTTGCATTCTTTGACATTATCACAATGTTTGCATAAACCACATTTAAAGGTTCCCTTAACTGGTCGATGAAGCCGTGTTTTTTTACTGGTGCAGAGAAATGACTGGTCACCAGTCTATCACGTAAAGTGGGCGCCCTGCTGACACTGATATTAGGAGGGGCAAAGAAGAGCTCTTTAAGCAGAGGGTCACTATTGATTATATTCCAATTGGAATGCAATTCAATTCAGTTTATTTATATAGCGCCATTTCACAACAGATGTCATCTCAAGGCACTTTACAAAAAGAGTTATTACAATACAATGTTTAGTGTAGAAATTAGAGAACCACAGAAGATTGCGTCGTGGAATTCTCAGCAATCCCTCATACTGCAAGCATGCAGCGACAGTGGGAAGAAAAAACTCCCTTTAACAGGAAGAAACCTCCGGCAGAACCAGGCTCACACAAGCGGTTATCTGCCGAGACCGTCTGTGGCTTGGAGAATACATAACAGAGACACAGAAAGAGCAACAGAACTGATGCAGAAGTTTGTTGCAGGACGTGGAGAATTTTCCGTCACTGCAACGCCATCTTAGTCAGGGTCGTCATGCACAATCCTTTTTATTGTATTAGCACAAGAGCTGTATCGTGTGACGAATTAAAGTTGCTCAGGCTTTGAAGATATTATTTTTGTCTTGAAGAGCTCCGAGCGAGGGATAGTTTGGGATTTTCTTTAAGCCCTTTGGACCGTTTCGGCCTCGTAACCTCTTTGTGTAAACCTGTTTGACATAATTTGGGCCTCAAGATCGGTGTCACAAATACGCCTCAGATGTTGAAATTGTCCAAAAGGTATGTTGTCCTTCAACCACTTCCGCCTTCAGAACTGTACTTTTATCTGTGGTTTTTCAAAACACAATGGTGTGAAGTTTGTCACACTCTCCTTTAGAGATGGTTAAATCCAAAAAATGTATACAGATTTGAGAATATTCAATACACAGTTCCTCCTCTGAACTTTTCCACAACAACAAAATGTCATCGATATATCTTCCCCACCATTTTATCTCATCAGGAGGACAGGATCTCAGAGCATAAATATGCAATGAGAAAAGCAAACTTTGGGGCCTAAAGGCCTAGAAAGCATCCAAAAATCATTAGAGGTGGGGACAGACTCACTTCTACAGAGAGAGACTTTTTATATCTATCAAATAAAAGCCAGGATTGAATGAAGACATTGATTTGTGAATGTCTCTTTGTCATCACTGACACAACGTGTTTTGTTTCTTTCTTTTTCTGTCATAACCAGTGACGCCATCTATTGGTCATGAGTTGTAAAATCATGTAGTCTTTGTTCTACCTACCCAGGTGAATCTCATGATCCTATTTAAGCATCATTTTTGTGTTGTGTTACACCCTGATGAAGGCCGATACGCGTCGGATGTAACACACCGTTTTTAGCGTTTTCATATAGCCATCTAAAATAAAGACTTTTTAAGTTTAAAGGTTTTTCTTTTTGATGACCCTGATTTCCCACCAAAGAGCACCTTCGCCACACTTTTTGGATGAACCTTCTGAGCACTCTGGACTTTCTTTTTTTCAGACAGTTCCTGGAAATGGTTTGACTCTCTCTGAGCTTTCTTGGCTCCAATATTTCAGGGTTTTAAAACTGCACAGTTCTCTGGGTTTTGGGTCATTTTTCCTCTTAATGTAAATGTTATTTCTGATTAAATTTAGCTTTTAATATTGTTGATACCTGTCAGAAGCCAATCCCTGTATTACCTGTGACTTTGCTGCTGTTCCATCAGAATGTCCCCTTTATGGGGAAATAAAGGATTATTGTATTCTATTTGCTGAGCGTGAAACGTTTGGCCCGTCAGAACCTGAGCTGGACGCAGCATCTGTTGCTTCCTCTGCAGGGTCATCACCTACGAGTGCTGCCCGGGTTATGAGAAGCTTCCTGGAGAGAAGGGCTGCCCTGCTGGTAGGTCATGTGACCTCTGATATCATTAGTTTTCTAAAGGTTTTTCGTGACGTTTTGATGAAGACGGGCGTCTCTTCCAGCTCTGCCTCTAGTGAACATCTACAACACCCTGGGTGTGGTTGGAGCCTCCACCACCCAGATGTACTCTGACCGAGCCAGACTTAGGGAGGAGGTGGAAGGTCCAGGAAGCTTCACCTTCTTCGCTCCCAGTAATGAGGCCTGGGCCGCCCTGCCTGCGGTTGGTAGCGCCCCCGACCCCCATCACGGCGTTCTGAATAACCTGCCGCTGTGATCAAGGTGTCTCTGTCATCCTGCTGCAGGAGATCCTGGATGCTCTGGTGAGCAACGTGAACATCGAGCTGCTGAACGCTCTTCATTACCACATGGTGAACCGCAGGTTGACCTCTGAGGAGCTGAAACATGGATCCTCCTTTACCTCCATGTACCAGGACTCCAACGTCCACATCCACCACTACAGCAACGGGGTGACTGAGCACAGCTTAACTGTTGAGAACCAAGGTTCTCAATCCTGAAAAATGTACCTCACTGTATCGCACTGCAACTAACCGTAACTCACATTAACCCTCTGTAACACAGTGTAGCACACAACTAACTGTAACACACTGAAACTCCCTGTAAGTCACTGCATCACACTGTATCTAACTGTAAATCACTAAAACACACTGTTTCTAACTGTAACACAATGTAACTTACTGAATAACACTACAACATACTGTAAGTCACTGTAACACACTGTATAACAAACTATATAACACTGTACGTCACTGCATCACACTGTATTTAACTGCAACACATTGTTTCTAACTGTAACACACTGAATAACACTACAACACACTGTAAGTCACTGCATCACACTGTAACACACATTAACACACTGTATAACACACTATATAACACTGTACGTCACTGCATCACACTGTAACACACATTAACCCACTGTATAACACACTATATAACACTGTAAGTCACTGCATCACACTGTAACACACATTAACACACTGTATAACAAACTATATAACACTGTACGTCACTGCATCACACTGTAACACACATTAACCCACTGTATAACACACTATATAACACTGTACGTCACTGCATCACACTGTATTTAACTGCAACACATTGTTTCTAACTGTAACACACTGAATAACACTACAACACACTGTAAGTCACTGCATCACACTGTAACACACATTAACCCACTGTATAACACACTATATAACACTGTAAGTCACTGCATCACACTGTAACACACATTAACACACTGTATAACACACTATATAACACTGTAAGTCACTGCATCACACTGTAACACACATTAACACACTGTATAACAAACTATATAACACTGTACGTCACTGCGTCACACTGTAACACACATTAACCCACTGTATAACACACTATATAACACTGTAAGTCACTGCATCACACTTTAACACACTGTATAACACACTATATAACACTGTACGTCACTGCATCACACTGTAACACACATTAACACACTGTATAACAAACTATATAACACTGTACGTCACTGCATCACACTGTAACACACATTAACACACTGTATAACACACTATATAACACTGTAAGTCACTGCATCACACTGTAACACACATTAACACACTGTATAACACACTATATAACACTGTAAGTCACTGCATCACACTGTAACACACATTAACACACTGTATGACAAACTATATAACACTGTAAGTCACTGCATCACACTGTAACACACATTAACACACTGTATAACAAACTATATAACACTGTACGTCACTGCATCACACTGTATTTAACTGCAACACATTGTTTCTAACTGTAACACACTGAATAACACTACAACACACTGTACGTCACTGATTTCACACTGTAACACACATTAACCCTCTGTAACACAGTGTAGCACATCTAACTGTAAGACTCTGCAACTCACTCTATAACACTGCAGCAGATTGTGACTCACTGTAACACACTGTAACACAGTGTAGCAGAAATAACACATTTGTGGCTCACTGTAACACTGAATCACACTGTATAACATTGTAACTCACTGCAAAAAAGCACAACTAATTCTAACACACTGCAACCTACTGTAACACACTGTAGCCAAGCCAACTTTATTTATATAGCACTTAAAAAACAGCCGAAACTGAACAAAGTGCTGTACATTAAATACAACAATATTTAAAATTCAGAAATTAAAAAAAGTAAAATAGGATGGATAAAATATCACTGTAACACACTGTAAACCACTGGAGCACACTGTAATTTACAGCCACTCACTGTAGCAACAAAGTTGGCTGCACATAGAAACACTGTAGTACACTCTGTAACACACACTGATGTAACATCTGTCTAGCCGGCTGTAGCGGACGTTGTACGTCTACTGCTGGTTAGACAGGCGGACAGTAGAGAGTTTCAGTCGTTGTGATTGATATGATCAGAAAATTCACAGATTTCCTTCTTGTCTGTAAGATCGTGACGGTGAACTGCGCCCGTCTCATAAAACCTGACCAACACGCCACCAACGGCATAGTGCACGTCATCGACCGCGTCATCACCGCCGTCTCCAACAACATGAATTCCATCATTGATGTGAACGATGACCTGGAGACGCTCCGTGTGAGTAAACCGATCATTTGGTCCATCAGGAAGCTGATGGAAACGTTCTGCTGGTATCCAATCAGAAGAGGAAACGGTTCACCTGAATGCTAAATCTGCATTCCAGATGGCCTTTGCTGCTGCAGGATTGAACACCCTGCTGGAGAGCGAGGGGCAGTACACCATTTTTGCTCCCACCAACGATGCCTTTGATAAGATTCCTCGGGAGACCCTGAACAGGATCCTGGGAGACCCCGTGGCTCTGAAAGGTGGTGATGCTAACGTCTCACTGATGATCTTTGGATCTCCTGGACCTGCTGACGTCCTCCTGCTTCCTCAGACCTCCTGAGCTACCACATCCTGAAGCAGCTGCAGTGCGCTGAATCAATCGTATCAGGGACCGCCATGGAGACGCTGCAGGGAACGTCGCTGGAGGTCGGCTGTGACGGAGACCAGATGACTCTGAACGGGAAGGCCATCATCACCAAGAAGGACCATCTGGGGACCAACGGAGTCATCCACTACATCAGTGAAGTGCTTATCCCAGACTCAGGTATGCACCCTGTGCTACACAACTTCTATTCTGGTGAAGGATGTACTGCAGCTAAAAGAACGAGCTGATGAGCTCCAGGAAGGTCAGACATCAGAGTGTTGATGGTAGGAAGTAGATGGTAATCATCCTGTTAGACCAGTTTGGTTCTGGGGCCGGATCCAGACTTTCTGTTCTCAGGTGGGACGGATCAGTAAAAGAATATCAACTCCAAATATTTAGCTTTGATTTTCAGTCATATGCTTTATCATTCAGCCTGTATTTGTAGCCTATCCTACATATTATAATCACTGGGGGGGGGGGGAATGATTTTCATGTTTGGTGGTGAATGTGTTAACAGCTGGTTTATTTTAACAGGTGAGTGAAGGCAGTTTTACACCTGAACCAACTCACCACACTAAACAAACTCAAGTGGGAGCTATAAAAATAATATTTTTGCCTTGATTGTCAGACTGCTTTGAAATAAATAGAAAAAGAAATATAAAATAAAAGTTATAGCAGTGCTTGGGCAATAAGATTAGACTATATCAGATCAAACTACTAGGATGGGCCTACTGCACAATATTAATTGTCTTTAATATGAAACCAGATTAATCTTATTTTTAATTATATTTATTCATGAGTGCAAACAAATTTGTTGTCGGACTTTTTTCCTCTCTCTCACTGCACTCCTGCAGTCTACTTGCTGCTGCTGCTCCTGAAACTATCCATCTTTTTGCCTTTTGCATCGATATTAGGTGTCAAATCCTGAGTAGCAGCACATTTAAAAATGTCATTCAGGTGTTTGTTTTACATGCCTGTGTTAAATGTATAAATGTAGAATCTGAACCCCATCAGCAGAGAGATGGTCAGGTTTAAGGCTCAGGCTTGAGATGGGTTTGGTTCAGACTGGTTTGGTTTATTCTGGTTTGGTTTGGTTAAGTTCAGACTGGTTTGGTTTAGATGGGTTTGGTTCAGACTGGTTTGGTTTATTCTGGTTTGGTTTGGTTTGATTCAGACTGGTTTGGTTCAGACTGGCTTGGTTCAGACTGGTTTGGTTTGGTTTGGTTCAGACTGGTTTGGTTTAGACTGGTTTGGTTCAGACTGGTTTGGTTTTCAGATGGTTTGGTTCAGACTGGTTTTGTTTAGACTGTTTGGTTCAGACTGGTTTGGTCAACTGGTTTGGTTAGACTGGTTTGGTTTGGTTTGGTTTTTCAGACTGTTTGGTTTTGTTGTTCAGACTGGTTTGGTTCAGACTGGTTTGGTTTGGTTTGGTTCAGACTGGTTTGGTTTATTCTGGTTTGGTCTGGTTTGGTTCAGACTGGTTTGGTTTAGACTGGTTTGGTTTGGTTTGGTTCAGACTGGTTTGGTTTATTCTGGTTTGGTTTGGTTTGGTTCAGACTGGTTTGGTTTAGATGGGTTTGGTTCAGACTGGTTTGGTTTATTCTGGTTTGGTTTGGTTTGGTTCAGACTGGTTTGGTTTAGATGGGTTTGGTTCAGACTGGTTTGGTTTATTCTGGTTTGGTTTGGTTTGGTTCAGACTGGTTTGGTTCAGACTGGTTTGGTTCAGACTGGTTTGGTTCAGACTGGTTTGGTTCAGACTGGTTTGGTTCAGACTGGTTTTGGTTCAGACTGGTTTGGTTTATGTTTGGTTTGGTTGGTTTAGACTGGTTTGGTTCAGACTGGTTTGGTTCAGACTGGTTTGGTTTGGTTCAGACTGGTTTGGTTTAGACTGGTTTGGTTCAGACTGGTTTGGTTCAGACTGATTTGGTTTGGTTAAGTTCAGACTGGCTTGGTTTGGTTTGGTTCAGACTGGTTTGGTTTATTCTGGTTTGGTTTGGTTTGGTTCAGACTGGTTTGGTTTATTCTGGTTTGGTTTGGTTTGGTTCAGACTGGTTTGGTTCAGACTGGTTTGGTTTGGTTCAGACTGGTTTGGTTCAGACTGGTTTGGTTTGGTTCAGACTGGTTTGGTTCAGACTGGTTTGGTTTAGACTGGTTTGGTTCAGACTGGTTTGGTTCAGACTGGTTTGGTTTGGTTTGGTTCAGACTGGTTTGGTCAGTGGGTTCGGACGGTTTGGTTCAGACTGGTTTGGTTTAGACTGGTTTGGTTTAGACTGGTTTGGTTCAGACTTGTTTGGTTCAGACTGGTTTGGTTTATTCTGGTTTGGTCTGGTTTGGTTCAGATTGGCTTGGTTCAGACTGGTTTGGTTTGGTTTGGTTCAGACTGGTTTGGTTTATTCTGGTTTGGTTCAGACTGGTTTGGTTTATTCTGGTTTGGTTTGGTTTGATTCAGACTGGTTTGGTTCAGACTGGTTTGGTTCAGACTGGTTTGGTTTGGTTTGGTTCAGACTGGTTTGGTTCAGACTGGTTTGGTTCAGACTGGTTTGGTTCAGACTGGTTTGGTTTAGACTGGTTTGGTTCAGACTGGTTTGGTTCAGACTGGTTTGGTTCAGACTGGTTTGGTTTGGTTTGGTTCAGACTGGTTTGGTTTAGACTGGTTTGGTTTGGTTCAGACTGTTTTGGTTCAGTCTGGTTCGGTTCGGACTGGTTTAGACTGGTTTGGTTCAGACTGGCTTGGTTCAGACTGGTTTGGTTTGGTTTGGTTCAGACTGGTTTGGTTTAGACTGGTTTGGTTCAGACTGGTTTGGTTCAGACTGGTTTGGTTTATTCTGGTTTGGTTTGGTTTGGTTCAGACTGGTTTGGTTCAGACTGGTTTGGTTCAGACTGGTTTGGTTCAGACTGGTTTGGTTCAGACTGGTTTGGTTCAGACTGGTTTGGTTTGGTTCAGACTGGTTTGGTTCAGACTGGTTTGGTTTAGACTGGTTTGGTTTAGACTGGTTTGGTTCAGACTTGTTTGGTTCAGACTGGTTTGGTTTATTCTGGTTTGGTCTGGTTTGGTTCAGATTTGTCAGACTGGTTTGGTTTATTCTGGTTGGTTTGGTTTGGTTCAGACTGGTTTGGTTTAGACTGGTTTGGTTCGACTGGTTTGGTTTGCAGACGTTTGGTTCAGACTGGTTTGGTTTGTTTGGTTTAGACTGGTTTGGTTCAGACTGTTTGGTCAGCTGGTTTGGTTTATCTGGTTTTGTGTTTTGGTTCAGATTGGTCACGTTTGGTTGGTTTGGTTCAGACTGGTTTGGTTTAGATGGGTTTGGTTCAGACTGGTTTGGTTTATTCTGGTTTGGTTTGGTTTGATTCAGACTGGTTTGGTTCAGACTGGTTTGGTTTATTCTGGTTTGGTTTGGTTAAGTTCAGACTGGTTTGGTTTAGATTGGTTTGGTTCAGACTGGTTTGGTTTATTCTGGTTTGGTTTGGTTAAGTTCAGACTGGTTTGGTTTATTCTGGTTTGGTTTGGTTAAGTTCAGACTGGTTTGGTTTAGATGGGTTTGGTTCAGACTGGTTTGGTTTATTCTGGTTTGGTCTGGTTTGGTTCAGATTGGCTTGGTTCAGACTGGTTTGGTTTATTCTGGTTTGGTTTGGTTTGGTTCAGACTGGCTTGGTTCAGACTGGTTTGGTTTATTCTGGTTTGGTTTGGTTAAGTTCAGACTGGTTTGGTTTAGATGGGTTTGGTTCAGACTGGTTTGGTTTATTCTGGTTTGGTTTGGTTAAGTTCAGACTGGTTTGGTTTATTCTGGTTTGGTTTGGTTAAGTTCAGACTGGTTTGGTGTAGATGGGTTTGGTTCAGACTGGTTTGGTTTATTCTGTTTTGGTTTGGTTAAGTTCAGACTGGTTTGGTTTAGATGGGTTTGGTTCAGACTGGTTTGGTTTATTCTGGTTTGGTTTGGTTTGGTTCAGACTGGTTTGGTTCAGACTGGTTTGGTTTAGACTGGTTTGTTTCAGACTGGCTTGGTTCAGACTGGTTTGGTTTGGTTCAGACTGTTTTGGTTCAGACTGGTTTGGTTTATTCTGGTTTGGTTCAGTCTGGTTTGTTTCAGACTGGTTTGTTTCAGTATGGTTTGTTTCAGACTGGTTTGGTTTAGACTGGTTTGGTTCAGACTGTTTTGGTTCAGTCTGGTTCGGTTCGGACTGGTTTAGACTGGTTTGTTTCAGACTGGTTTGGTTCAGACTGGTTTGGTTTGGTTCAGACTGGCTTGGTTCAGACTGGTTTGGTTTGGTTTGGTTCAGACTGGTTTGGTTTAGACTGGTTTGGTTCAGACTGGTTTGGTTCAGACTGATTTGGTTTGGTTAAGTTCAGACTGGCTTGGTTTGGTTTGGTTCAGACTGGTTTGGTTTATTCTGGTTTGGTTTGGTTTGGTTCAGACTGGCTTAATTCAGACTGGTTTGGTTCAGACTGGTTGGTTCATGGTTTGGTTCAGACTGGTTTGGTTGATGTTTGGTTTGTTCAGACTGGTTTGTTTCAGATGTTTGGTTTAGACTGGTTGGTTCAGACTTGTTTGGTTCAGACTGGTTTGGTTTATTCTGGTTTGGTCTGGTTTGGTTTAGATTGGTTTGGTTCAGACTGGTTTGGTTTATTCTGGTTTGGTTTGGTTAAGTTCAGACTGGTTTGGTTTAGATGGGTTTGGTTCAGACTGGTTTGGTTTATTCTGGTTTGGTTTGGTTTGGTTCAGACTGGTTTGGTTCAGACTGGTTTGGTTTAGACTGGTTTGTTTCAGACTGGTTTGGTTCAGACTGGTTTGGTTTAGACTGGTTTGGTTTGGTTCAGACTGTTTTGGTTCACTGGTTTGGTTAGCTGTTTTGTTCAGCTGGCTGGTTTCAGACTGGTTTGTGGTTTGGTTCAGACTGGTTTGGTTCAGACTGGTTTTTTTCAGACTGGTTTGGTTAACTGTTTGGTTTGTTGGACTGGTTTGGTTCAGACTGGTTTGGTTCAGACTGGTTTTCAGACTGGTTTGGTTCAGACTGGTTTGGTTCAGACTGGTTTGGTTCAGACTGGTTTGGTTTGGTTCAGACTGGTTTGTTTCAGACTGGTTTGGTTTAGACTGGTTTGGTTCAGACTTGTTTGGTTCAGACTGGTTTGGTTTATTCTGGTTTGGTTTGGTTTGGTTCAGACTGGTTTGGTTCAGACTTGGTTTGATTGGTTCAGACTGGTTGTTTCAGACTGTTTGGTTAGACTGGTTTGGTTCAACTGTTTTGTTTCAGACTGTTTGGTTTATTCTGGTTTGGTTTAGACTGATTTGTTTCAGACTGGTTTGGTTTATTCTGGTTTGGTTTAGACTGGTTTGGTTTGGTTTGGTTCAGACTGTTTTGGTTCAGACTGGTTTGGTTTGGTTCAGACTGTTTTGGTTCAGTCTGGTTCGGTTCGGACTGGTTCAGACTGGTTTGGTTTAGACTGGTTTGTTTCAGACTGGTTTGGTTCAGACTGGTTTGGTTTGGTTTGGTTCAGAATGGTTTGGTTTAGACTGGTTTGGTTCAGACTGATTTGGTTTGGTTAAGTTCAGACTGGCTTGGTTTGGTTTGGTTCAGACTGGTTTGGTTTATTCTGGTTTGGTTTGGTTTGGTTCAGACTGGCTTGGTTCAGACTGGTTTGGTTCAGACTGGTTTGGTTTGGTTCAGACTGGTTTGGTTCAGACTGGTTTGGTTTAGACTGGTTTGGTTCAGACTTGTTTGGTTCAGACTGGTTTGGTTTATTCTGGTTTGGTTTAGACTGGTTTGTTTCAGACTGGTTTGGTTTATTCTGGTTTGGTTTAGACTGGTTTGTTTCAGACTGGTTTGGTTTATTCTGGTTTGGTTTAGACTGGTTTGGTTTGGTTTGGTTCAGACTGGTTTGGTTTATTCTGGTTTGGTTCAGTCTGGTTTGTTTCAGACTGGTTTGTTTCAGACTGGTTTGGTTTAGACTGGTTTGGTTTGGTTCAGACTGTTTTGGTTCAGACTGATTTGGTTTAGACTGGTTTGTTTCAGACTGGCTTGGTTCAGACTGGTTTGGTTTAGACTGGTTTGGTTCAGACTGGTTTGGTTTAGACTGGTTTGGTTTGGTTTGGTTCAGACTGTTTTGGTTCAGTCTGGTTCGGTTCGGACAGGTTCAGACTGGTTTGGTTTAGACTGGTTTGGTTCAGACTGGTTTGGTTTGGTTCAGACTGGTTTGGTTTGGTTCAGACTGGTTTGGTTTATTCTGGTTTGGTTCAGACTGGTTTGTTTCAGACTGGTTTGGTTCAGACTGGTTTGGTTCAGACTGGTTTGGTTCAGACTGGTTTGGTTTAGACTGGTTTGGTTCAGACTGGTTTGGTTCAGACTGGTTTGGTTTGGTTCAGACTGGTTTGGTTTATTCTGGTTTGGTTCAGACTGGTTTGGTTTAGACTGGTTTGGTTCAGACTGGTTTGGTTCAGACTGGTTTGTTTCAGACTGGTTTGGTTTATTCTGGTTTGGTTTAGACTGGTTTGGTTTTGTTTGGTTCAGACTGTTTTGGTTCAGTCTGGTTCGGTTCGGACTGGTTCAGACTGGTTTGGTTTAGACTGGTTTGGTTCAGACTGGTTTGGTTTGGTTCAGACTGGTTTGGTTTGGTTCAGACTGGTTTGGTTTATTCTGGTTTAGTTCAGACTGGTTTGTTTCAGACTGGTTTGGTTCAGACTGGTTTGGTTTATTCTGGTTTGGTTCAGACTGGTTTGGTTTGGTTCAGACTGTTTTGGTTCAGACTGTTGGTGATGCTTTTTCCCTGGTGCTCTGTCTCTATAACCCTTCTAAAGTGATGAACTGTATCTGAGCATCGATCTTTGCCTTTACCTGCAGCTAAAACTCTCCTGGAGCTGGCAGAGGGCTCGTCTGTTTCCACGGCAACCAGGTTGTTTGTAGACGCCGGCCTGTCGTCTCACCTTACCGGCTCGGAGTCCCTGACCATGCTAGCTCCTCTGAATGACGCCTTCAAAGGTAACGTCTCTGTGAACATGCAGGAAGCTGACGGGCTACAACAGGTGTGTTCACCCCCCCCCCCCCCTGTACAACAGAAGGTGTGAGGATGACTCCTGACTTGAGGGAGCTGATGAAGAACCACATCTTGAACCAGCAGCTGTCCTCCAAGTCCCTGTATGACGGTCAGGAGCTGGAGACGCTGGGGGGGCTCAGACTGCGAGTTTTCGTCTACAGAAACGTAAGAACTCCTGGTCTTCTTCTGTGGTAGAACCTGATCCTTACAGCTGGAATGTCTTCGTCTTCTTTAACAAACACCCAAAGTGTTGAAGGTGTTCCATCTGATGCACTTTTATCTCCCACTGGCTCCACCCAACGCTGGTTCCTTTCACCACTCTTCCTCAGAATGAGGGCAGACATCATGATGTTAGCTTACGATCGTGTCTCTGCTTGATGCGCTCATGCTCGACCATTAAGCACACACGCTGTGATACCGGGTCGAGACGAGCCAACGCGAAATATCCACGATTCGTGATCGGACCGGTTCCGATGTCCTTCCAGGCAGACCAGAGTACTCTGAACACACAGCAGGGCTAACTGTTAGGGTTATCTTTGGAGCCATGCGGACATTCATGGTGAGAATCAGGCCTAGTTTGGAGACACACAATGCCATTATCTGTCGACGCAATGACAGACGGAGTAGAGCTCAACTTTTTACGTATCCGCCAAACGTAACGGAGAGCGTATGCCTGTGATTCGTCGGCTCAACATCGGATCTTTTTACCAGAACGGAGCTCTATAGTAGATGTAATCGGTAGTTAATTTGGCCACTAGATGCCAATTTATCTAATCTGGTCTGTAGGTGATTCTGAACAGCAGGAGGTGCAGGTCAACAACTAAACAGACCGCTGGGTTTGATTCTGTGGGTTTTACGTCAAGTAAAAAGCTTCCCAACCAATCACAACGCTCTCTCTGTCGGCCATTGCTCCTTGAATGAAAATAAGTTTACAAGCTCGTCGTCAACCAGAGACGTCACTGTAATTTCTCTCACAGCCTCAGTCACTTCTTCACCTGGTCTGTGTGACAGACGCCCCCTGCTGTCCTGGTGGGGAATTGTTATCAACAACGGAGGATTAGAAAAGGAAAACATCTGCATCAGTATGTATGGGTGTAAATCTGCTGATGTAGAAATATAAGATATGTTTAAAGGGACTTTAACATGCTATTTCACAGCTTTCAACGTCTGGGATAGAAATATATAGGATAACATGTTACCGTCGGTGTAATATAGTGTTAATTTGTCCTGAAAGTAGAAAAAATTGCTTGTTTTTTACCTGATAGTTTCGGCCTACAACTGTTGCATCCTTCAGAGCTTCACAGACGTTAATGTGGCTTCAATTTCTGCTGTTTATATGCGTTATGTGTGTGTAATATAGAAGAACGGATAAAACATCATTGAAATACAACAGAGGGTATTCAACAAAGTCAAATACAAAAATATAACAAAATAAATCTATCTGTCAAAAAAACAAGAAAATAAAACAACCATGGTTATGTAATGTTTCACAGTATAAACTAACAAAAACAGAAGAAAGCATATTAAATCAATACCATATGAAGAATTTCTAATAGCAACAGATATAGCATGTCAACAGACAACAAATGAAGGAGAAAAAGCAGAACTGAGAAATGACTACAGCAATCTTAAAAAGGAGCAAAATCAAATGGTAACATCTCAGATGATAGAAAACGTGTATCGTTTTATATGAATCCCTATGGTTTAATAGGGTTTTACTGCAGTAAATTACATCAGGATGCACCTTATGGCATTCCTATGCTACAATACATGAACAAACAAGAGGAAGACGGTAACCAACATACTTCAAACCTGGGATCTAAACCAGATTATCAGACAACCCAAAGTTGGTCTCTCTGCGTGTCTGCACTCCCCTCCCAACGCGCAGCTTGAACAGAAAAAAAGCGTCTCTCAGACAGAACGACACCGGCTCTAAAAGCTGTTTTGTTCGCTAGCAACACATCAGTAGTGTGCTACAGCGTCTGTATCTGGAGTTTATCAGAGCTTACGACTCTACGCTGCTTTTGCTCATTGACTCTCTGTATTCGTTACCGTGGATCTAATAAAATAAATGTGTAACGTTGGAGTCCGTTGGTCAGACTGGGAGCTGGTAAACTTTACAAACAACTGTTGTCTGATCTGCATCGGTCTTCTTATATCAAAACGGCATCAATAACCATAACTTGACTATTTTTCTAATCCTACTATTCAGGAACCAGAGCCTAAACCCAACGTGATCCATCTGTTTAACATTAACGAGCAGCAGTCACCTCGCGTGTGGATGGAGTCGGAACACTAGAGGGGGGACACATATTGACGTAACACCTCTCTTTTACATAGGAGACACGCAGAAAGTGAAACAATAAAAGAACCGGAGGGTGCATGAGGAGAGAGAAAACCTGCAAACAATGAAACCAACAGCAAATATAATACCAAGGATCTATGGAACCCCCATAAACAGGATACTCCATGGAGATCAATCATAGAAAAGATTGGTACGCCTACATTAAAACACTGAGCTCACTGTTAGGCCAAACAGATCAACACTGCAAAAATACCAAAACAGAAGAACTTAACAAGATCATATAAAAAAAACCGATAAACTGATATCTAATTATGTCATATCCTTATTTACCAAAACTCCAGTTAAAGAAATCATTAACACAGTACAGAGTAGGATTCAAACAGGACAAGACATTATAGAAAAGAACCAACTTATCGACACAGAACATTATATCACCTGCCTAGGGTTTAACCCATCGTTTACTTTGCTACTGGGACAAAACTACAATCATATCGACGGAACAAGAAGTATTTAAAAGAAGTATCAAAGAAGCAACAGGAATAAGATGTACACCCTCACCCTGAACAGAGACGAAGGAGTCTACACTCTGGACCAAACATGGGACATAGCGCTCAGAAATGCAGCCAGCAGAGGGCGACATTGTCCTCTGCTGCCTCCGCATAAACAGCGGAAATTGAAGCCACATTAAAGGGACTATATCGTGCTATTTCACAGCTTTCAACTTCTGGGATAGATATCTATCTATATATATATATATATAATATAATGTTACTGTTGGTGTTGTACAGTATTAATTTGTTCTAAGATGTAACTTTTATCCTGTAGTTAATGTTAGACCACGAAGTAAAACGGCTCGTTTCTCTATAATCCCCCCTCTGTGAGCGCAGAGCCGCTCTGACTGAGAAAAACAGGCTGAGCCTGATCTCGATCCGGAGTCCGACAATCGATTTGAAATTCACCAAGTACCATAATGAAACTGTGTTATATGTGTTATACATTCGGTTTTTACAAAAAATGAATAAGAGTCAATAAAGCCTATCTCAGTTGCTAAATCTCCAGGCTTTAGACAGAGCCCAAACCAACGTAGCTGCATCCACTAAGCAAATCTTTCCAGCCCAGTATATAAAAAGCCGTGGTTTTGTTTGCACCCATTTACTGAACATTCTGAGATGCTACAGATCATTTATTTAACCACACAATGCTGCTATAAGATCACATAAGCGGCTTGATAAATGGCTAACACACATTAGCATGTAGCCACTTCTCTGTCCATCAGGCGTCTTTGTTCTTTGATCCAGCTGCTGTTCTTTAGGAATGTAGAATAAAATCCTGTAATCCATGCGGCCAAACAGGAGTTTTCACAGAGAAGGTAAAAAATCCAACAAAAAAGTGTTTTTAAACTGCCAAAAACCGAAGCAGCTATGAGCTTTGAGAAGGAGGAGGTTGTGTTTGAAAATCTACCAGAGAGGTAAGCTGCTCTGCCTGCAGGGGGCGGTGCAGACACCTCTAGCACCTCCTAGTGGTTACATGGTGATACAAAATACGTCACTATGTTACCACTCAGTCGTTTTCCAGGAGAGGGCGCTGCAGCTGCTCAGAGAGCAGGATTCAGGAGGATTACTGAGAAATTAGTGAATTAAGCCAAAAACCACTCTGGTGGGGTTTTGTATGAGGAAATTGCATAACCAGATGGTAGAAAACTCCTAAAACGTAATTTTGCTTGATATAGGCTCTTTAAAATCTGTGGAAGCTCAGAAGAAGGAAACAATTGTAGGCCGAGTCTGTCGGGTAAAAAGCTGTTTTTTCTACTCTGTGTATAAATAAAAAGAACAGAATATATTTATTGTGCAGCTGTCAATTTTAGAAAGAAATATTTTTCTTGCATTTACATGGAAGCGCGGGTAGGATCAGCCAGCGGCCGCTTCGGGTTGCCGTGATTTCTCAGCATTCGGGGGATTAATTTCTGCTGACTGAGCTGCAGCATGCAGTAAGCGCTCAGTTAGAACAGGAACAATGATGCCTGCTCTACGCTGGGGTCAAAGGTCGCCTCTAGCACCAGATAAGGTCACTACATTTTGTCGCTAGAAGAGTCGTAACGCTCACTGAATGTAGCGACACAGCTGGTATGTTGGGATCCTTTTATGTTACCCAGGATAGGGGGCGGGGTCAAATGACTGTTGGTAGTCATGTGACCCCGCCCCCATCCATCACTAAGGTCGGCATCTTACAGTAAAAGGAGATGGGCACTGCTAAACTAAAAGGTTCGCCTGGTTCTGGTTCTGGTCATTTGGTACCGGTTTAATCAGACTGAACCCAGACACCAAGCTGACATGGAACAATCAAACAGAGCAAATATTAAAGAAAATGGGCAGGAGCATGGCTTTAGTTAAGCACTGCAGAAAATGTATACCTAACCGAATTAAAAAGATATTAGTGGAATCCATAGTCTTGTCACATCTAGAGTATTGTTCAGTTATTTGGTCAAATACAAAAGAAACTTATTTAAATAAACTGCAGATTGCTCAAAATAAAGCAGCTCGACTTGTTTTAAACTGCTCATTTAGAAAGAGCATCAGTGAGATGCATAGTCAGTTGGCCTGGTTGCAAGTTAGAGGCAGGATAAAGTACTCTTTGATCAAATTGATTCGAAATACGATCACTTCAAAAACACCTGAACTACTGTATCCAGTGTTGTGGGTAAAGTGTTACTAAGTAACGCGTTAGAGTACTCTAATTACTTTTTTCGTGAAATGTGTAACTTAACGCGTTAGTTTTGTGCGTTAAGTAATCAGTAACTTCGTTATTTTTTTTTAAAAAGTAATCCGTTATTTTAAGAATTTTTTCGGATAAGGAAAGGAAAATCCCGACTGCAGTCTGCTTTTGTCAGACAGTAGACCTCGTGTGCCACCTGCGGATGCATTAGCGGAGCCGAAGTGCTGTGATCATAAAGTCAGTGGCCGTGATACGTCTGTGCCCTGCACCTGGTCCTGTGTGTGGTTTTTTCGTTGTTTTTTTTCTAACTCCCGGCAAGATGGCAGAGAGGACAGCGTTTGCTTTATGGAAGTACGCGCATTATTTTCAATTTGTCAACGAAAAGGAGAAGAACATAACGGTAAAATGCACACTCTGTGTTGGTGTCGGACAAACGTTTCGAAAATCTGCTTCTGTTACGTTTTAATCCCCACTTTGAAGAACAAGTGTAAGAGACGACGTTAAAGCGAATTTAGGCTTGTGACACTTTAATATTATTTTGTTCGGCTATTAAGCGATTTGTCATTTGCCTGTGTGGCAGTGAATGATTTTATTCGGTTTGTAGTCATTTTTGTTTGACAGGCAGCTGTTAATTTCAGTTAGATCGTTGACTGGTTGGTAATTTCTAAATGGATCTAAATCTGCAAGCCGGTTTACCTCAAATTGTGTTCATTCTGTGATAATTAATAAATAAAACGCTATGTGGAATAGCCTATTGCTGACTGTCTTTCCTGTTATTGTTATCTTTCAGTAATTTAGTCGGTTGACTGACGTTATTCATTGTCAGGAGTCACGACTTCTGGTGCATTTAAAAGGGGGCTGTGTCTGTCAATTAAACTGCAGGATGTGTGATGCGCTGCATTTTTGGTAATGCATGAGTACGCTAACGCGTTACTTTTATGAATAGATAACGCAGTAACTTAACTGATTACTTTTAATTGATGGTAACGTTGTAACCTAACTAACTACTTTCCAAAGTAACTACACCCACCACTGACTGTATAGCAAGGTGACCTTTTTTAGGCATGTGCACGAGCACTGCACACGACAGAGAGTCGTTTTCTGTTACCAACCAAACGCAGAGGAAACTATAGAGCAATGGTGCCATGGAACTCACTACCACAGTTTTTGATCTCAGGAATGATTACAACTTGTTTTCATAAAAAGGTGAGATTACTTTTGTTAATTATATAGTGAACGATGGCTGAATCTACCAAATAAATGTTACTGTGTGAAGCTAATAAAATGGCAAATATTCAAATGTTGACTATTGTAAACTATAACTTTATTAAGTGAATGAAACAATTTACATTTAAATCTGTAATGATTTGGTTGCTGATTTATATGTAGAGCTTTTTATGTGTGTTTGATTTTCATTTTTGTTTATAGTATTCGTATTTATTTATTATTTTTATTTTGGTTGTATTTTATTATGTGGGCGAATGTTATATGTATATCCTTTTTCTTTTTGTGTTTGAAAAAATGTTTTGCATTTATATCCTAATGTGTTGACTCCAGGAAGAATAGCAACTGCTACGTCAGTAGCTAATGGAGATCAGAACAAACAAACACCAGTGAATAATGGGTTAAACTGAGGCTGTACAGCAGGAGGTTGATGGTTGAAATCTCTGCACATGAACACAGCAGCATTAGATGGGAGGATCCGTTCTGCTTCTTCCCTTTGGTTCTTTCAGAACCGTTCTTTGGCTCTGACTGAAGGTTCTGTTGGTACCCTCTTCTTCCTCCTCGTGTTCCTCTGCAGAACCTTTGCATCGAGAACGCCTGCATCGCTGCCCATGACAGAGTCGGCCGCTACGCCACCTTGTTCACCTTGGACAAGGTCCTGACTCCGCCCACCGGGACGCTCATGGATGTGCTGAAGGCTGATGACCGCTTCAGGTGAGGTTCTGATCAGATGGTCCGCCGCCACCTGCAGCTTCCCGACGCGTTTACAGCTCCTCCTCCTCTTCTAGCCGGCTGGTCGGAGCCATCCAGGTCGCCGGCATGACGGAGCTGCTCAACCAGCAGGGGGCGCTCACCTTCTTCGCTCCCACCGACGAAGCGTTCCAGGCGATGCCGCAGGCCGAGCTCAGCGCTCTCACGAGTGAGTGTTGAAGCTACAGCGCCAGGTCCTGACCTGGAACCCGGTTCTGGTCTCCGGTACCAGTGACCTTAACTGGCAGTGGGAGGAAGATGAGCGGCCTGTAGGGGGCGCACCCAGCCTGCAGCAGCTTCAGCTCCATGTTTGGGTCGAATGTACATGTTAGCCGGATCAGAACTGCCTCAGAGGCTCGGTGCCGTGGATGAACACACAGTCGCCTCATTACGCGCAGGAGGGTGATGTGCGTCGCTGCCACCATATTGGATTGGTCTTCCCTCTAGGTTCGCTCCAAACCCGACCGATCTACGAATTTCATTTTGGTTTTTTAGTATGATTTAAAGAACTAGCAGATAGGGACATTCATACGCGTGCAGCACAAACAAATTCTGATAAGTTATAACAATTATTCAGAAAATAGAAAGATTATATACAAAATCAAATTTTAAAGCAACAAACAAGATGAATGAACTAGTTTGCTGAGTCCAGGGAAAATCTAATGAGAGAATATGATGTCTGGGCTTTTCATAACTTAGAGATTTGACTTACAGATTAATTCATTTTTAACCCTTGCCACTCTCTTTAATATCAGTCACACCTTTCATCCTCGTACACAAAAAGGCGTTTATAAAATTATATCGTATTTCAAAAGTCCAGTTTATTTTTTCACATGAATTTCATCCTCAGCTTCAGTAATCAATAAACATCATAAAACATTTGAGTTTTTCTGATATTTAACCTCTTTAATGTCAGGTTTTGTCATATGTTTTTGTGGTTGGGTGGTGAATGGGGACCTATCCAAGATGGCGGCCGTCTTGATACGTCAGCTCCAATGGGGAGCCTAAGCCCCACCCCTCTACCTCCTGTCCATGGGTCCCCAAATGCCAAAAAACCAAATGACAGTCAATAGAGCGATAAAAGTTATTTTCTGATCCAGTTTGAAATGCGTTGTGGATCAAACATATGATGTCCGTGGATTTTAAAGACTAATTCTGATGCAGAGAAAACGCGGATTTTCAACCGGAGGCAAAAGTTACTTTAGGTTTTGTGTGAAAACGTTTAGCGGACTACAACAGCAGAAGAAGAAGGAGAGCGATGGTCGTAGCCTCCAGGACGAAGAAAGGAGAATTAAACACGAAGAAAACCTCTATAAATGTGACCATGTGGAAAGTAGCAGCTATGTTGGGGATAAAGCAGTCGGTGGAGTGAGAGCCAGCATGGAGGAGAAGCTCTACAAGATCTAGGTGAAGGTTTTACGTGCTATAGCTAGTGCTAGCTACCGTTAGCAAAATGGCGTCATATATGCGACTTCTGATTTGTAGGCGTTTTAAATGAGAATCAAATAAATCCCGAATCACTGGACAAACACAGTTGAAACGTACGTCGTTAGTTATTTAAATAGAAGTACAACATAATATGTGTGATTCAGGACGTACGACAAAGCGGACCAGAAAACAACTTTCATCGCTTCATTGACTTCCATTCAGTATTTTTTCGGTTTGGGGACCCGTGGGTCGACAGGAAGGGGAGGAGCCTTGAATTCCCTACAGGAAGGGGAGGAGCCTTAGGTTCCCTACAGGAAGGGGAGGAGCCTTAGGTTCCCTACAGGAAGGGGAGGAGCCTTAGGTTCCCTACAGGAAGGGGAGGAGCCTTAGGTTCCCTACAGGAAGGGGAGGAGCCTTAGGTTCCCTACAGGAAGGGGAGGGGCTTAGGTTCCCTACAGGAAGGGGAGGAGCCTTAGGTTCCCTACAGGAAGGGGAGGAGCCTTAGGTTCCCTACAGGAAGGGGAGGAGCCTTAGGTTCCCTACAGGAAGGGGAGGAGCCTTAGGTTCCCTACAGGAAGGGGAGGAGCCTTAGATTCCCTACAGGAAGGGGAGGAGCCTTAGGTTCCCCATAGGCAACGTCGGTCCATGAGGCGTCTACATATATCTGTGTAGCTCCTATATCTGAGCGGACAGGAACTGATCCAGCTGGAGTCCAAAGCCAAGCAGCCAATCAGCTGTCAGCGGCGCCGCAGGTAGACGTCTCACCTGTCTGTGTCTCTGCAGGGAACCCTGCGCTGCTGTTAAGTGTGCTCCGGCTGCACCTGGCGGAGGGCCTGCTGGTGAGCGGCGGAGTCAGCTCCCACACCCGTCTGACGCCTCTGCAGGGCGACAAGCTGGAACTGGGCGTGGTCAGTGCTGCCGGCTGCTGATTGGCTACAACAGCTTCATCAGTCACCTGATTATCAGTCACTGACGCTGTTGTCTCTGTGCGCCAGAGGAACTACACCGTCTACGTCAACAAGGTTCCCGTGGCGGACGCCGACCTGATGGCGACTAACGGAGTCGTTCACGCCGTCAACGCCATCATCAAGCCTCTGGGTGAGTCTGACCGCCGCGCCTACCTGTGGTTCTGATCCGCTGTGTGGTTCTGACCCGGGGTCTCTGGGTTGCAGCTCCAAAGGCAGACAGGGAGCAGGCGGATGGGCCTGCAGCTGCTGCACCTGCAGTAAGGAAGCGGCTCCTGAAACCGAAACGTTCTGCTGATGTTCCTCGGTCTGACGTCCTGTCTGTCTTCCAGGTGGACTCCAGGAGGTTCAGGAACGGTGAGGAGCTTCTCCTCAGATGGTGACCCGCTTTGGGCCTCGATCCGGGTCATGATGCTGTTTGTTTCCACAGATGATCTGTTCAAGCAGGTTCTGAGAAGTCGCTCC
Source organism: Apricaphanius iberus (assembly GCA_028564705.1). Classification (NCBI taxonomy): domain Eukaryota; kingdom Metazoa; phylum Chordata; class Actinopteri; order Cyprinodontiformes; family Aphaniidae; genus Apricaphanius; species Apricaphanius iberus. Next base: position 3,360 of record JAPXFQ010000817.1, on the reverse strand, counting down.
AGCAGAACCATGAACAGGAGCCAGTGAGGAGGAGGGCGGAGCTCCATGACCCCCAGCAGAACCCACTTCCTGGTTCTGGCTTCGGTTTAACTCTGTGAAATCCAAGTTGGACCTTCCTAAAGTGTTTGTTTTGTCCTGCAGCGCCTAGGAACAGTTCCCGGGTCCGTTTTTCTAAAATAAAGCTGAGCGTGAGAACTCCTCTACATCTGTGTGCTTCATTTCTGCAGAGCAGGTTCCTGGGTGAGAAAAGGTTCCTGGGTCAGAAAAGGTTCCTGGGTCAGAACTGGTTCCTGGGTGAGAAAAGGTTCCCAGGTCAGAACTGGTTCCCAGGTCCGAACTGGTTCCTGGGTGAGAAAAGGTTCCTGGGTCAGAGCAGGTTCCTGGGTCAGAACTGGTTCCTGGGTGAGAAAAGGTCCCTGGCTGAGAAAAGGTTCCCAGGTCAGAACTGGTTCCCAGGTCAGAACTGGTTCCCAGGTCTGAACAGGTTCCCGGGTGAGAAAAGGTTCCTGGGTGAGAAAAGGTTCCTGGGTCAGAACTGGTTCCTGGGTAGTAACTGGTTCCTGGGTGAGAAAAGGTTCCCAGGTCAGAACAGGTTCCTGGGTGAGAAAAGGTTCCCAGGTCAGAACTGGTTCCCAGGTCAGAACTGGTTCCCAGGTCTGAACAGGTTCCCGGGTGAGAAAAGGTTCCTGGGTGAGAAAAGGTTCCTGGGTAGTAACTGGTTCCTGGGTGAGAAAAGGTTCCCAGGTCAGAACTGGTTCCCAGGTCAGAACTGGTTCCCAGGTCTGAACAGGTTCCCGGGTGAGAAAAGGTTCCTGGGTGAGAAAAGGTTCCTGGGTAGTAACTGGTTCCTGGGTGAGAAAAGGTTCCTGGGTGAGAAAAAGTTCACGGGTCAGAACTGGTTCCTGGGTCAGAACAAGTTCCCGGGTGAGAAAAGGTTTGCAGGTCAGAACAGGTTCCCAGGTCAGAATACGTTCCCGGGTGAGAAAAGGTTCCTGGGTCAGAACAGGTTCCTGGGTGATAAAAGGTTCCTGGGTCAGAACTGGTTCCCGGATGAGAAAAGGTTCCCAGGTCAGAACAGGTTCCTGGGTGAGAAAAGGTTCCTAGGTCAGAACTGGTTCCCAGGTCTGAACAGGTTCCCGGGTCAGAACTGGTTCCTGGGTTAGAACAGCTTCCTGGGTGAGAAAAGGTTCCTGGGTGAGAAAAGGTTCCTGGGTAGTAACTGGTTCCTGGGTGAGAAAAGGTTCCTGGGTAGTAACTGGTTCCTGGGTGAGAAAAGGTCCCTGGGTGAGAAAAGGTTCCCAGGTCAGAACAGGTTCCTGGGTGAGAAAAGGTTCCCAGGTCAGAACTGGTTCCCAGGTCTGAACAGGTTCCTGGGTGAGAAAAGGTTCCCGGGTCAGAACTGGTTCCTGGGATAGAAAAAGTTCCCGGGTGAGAAAAGGTTCCTGGGTCAGAAAAGGCTCCTGGGTCAGAAAAGGTTCCTGGGTGAGAACAAGTTCCCGCATGAGAAAAGGTTCCCAGGTCAGAACAGGTTCCCAGGTCTGAACAGGTTCCCGGGTCAGAACTGGTTCCTGGGTTAGAACAGCTTCCTGGGTGAGAAAAGGTTCCTGGGTCAGAACTGGTTCCCAGGTCAGAACAGGTTCCCGGGTCAGAACTGGTTCCTGGGTTAGAACAAGTTCCTGGGTTAGAACAAGTTCCTGGGTCAGAACAGGTTCCTGGGTGAGAAAAGGTTCCTGGGTCAGAGCAGGTTCCGGGGTCAGAAAAGGTTCCTGGTTCAGAACTGGTTCCTGGGTCAGAACTGGTTCCTGGGTGAGAAAAGGTTCCTGGGTCAGAACAGGTTCCTGGGTGAGAAAAGGTTCCTGGGTCAGAACTGGTTTCTGGGTGAGAAAAGGTTCCTGGTTCAGAACAGGTTCCTGGGTGAGAAAAGGTTCCTGGGTCAGAACTGGTTCCTGGTTCAGAACAGGTTTCTGGGTGAGAAAAGGTTCCTGGGTCAGAACTGGTTCCTGGGTTAGAACAAGTTCCAGGGTGAGAAAAGGTTCCTGGGTCAGAAAAGGCTCCTGGGTCAGAAAAGGTTCCTGGGTGAGAACAAGTTCCCGGATGAGAAAAGGTTCCTGGGTCAGAACTGGTTCCTGGGTTAGAACAAGTTCCTGGGTGAGAAAAGGTTCCTGGGTCAGAACAGGTTCCTGGGTCAGAAAAGGTTCCTGGGTCAGAGCAGGTTCCGGGGTCAGAAAAGGTTCCTGGTTCAGAACAGGTTCCGGGTGAGAAAAGGTTCCTGGGTCAGAACAGGTTCCTGGGTGAGAAAAAGTTCTTGGGTCAGAACTGGTTTCTGGGTGAGAAAAGGTTCCTGGTTCAGAACAGGTTCCTGGGTGAGAAAAGGTTCCTGGTTCAGAACAGGTTCCTGGGTGAGAGAAGGTTCCTGGGTCAGAACTAGTTCCTGGGTTAGAACAAGTTCCCAGGTGAGAAAAGGCTCCTGGGTCAGAAAAGGTTCCTGGGTGAGAACAAGTTCCCGGATGAGAAAAGGTTCCTGGGTCAGAACTGGTTCCTGGGTTAGAACAAGTTCCCGGGTGAGAAAAGGTTCCTGGTTCAGAACAGGTTTCTGGGTGAGAACAGGTTCCTGGGTCAGAGCAGGTTCCGGGGTCAGAAAAGGTTCCTGGTTTAGAACAGGTTTCTGGGTGAGAAAAGGTTCCTGGGTCAGAACAGGTTCCTGGGTGAGAAAAGGTTCCTGGGTCAGAGCAGGTTCCGGGGTCAGAAAAGGTTCCTGGTTTAGAACAGGTTCCTGGGTCAGAAAAGGGTTCCTGGGTGAGAAAAGGTTCCTTGGTCAGAACTGGTTCCTGGGTTAGAACAAGTTCCCGGGTGAGAAAAGGTTCCTGGTTCAGAACAGGTTTCTGGGTGAGAAAAGATTCCTGGGTGAGAAAAGGTTCCTGGGTCAGAACAGGTTTCTGGGTGAGAAAAGGTTCCTGGGTCAGAGCAGGTTCCGGGGTCAGAAAAGGTTCCTGGTTTAGAACAGGTTTCTGGGTGAGAAAAGGTTCCTGGGTCACAACAAGTTCCCGGGTGAGAAAAGGTTCCTGGTTCAGAACAGGTTTCTGGGTGAGAAAAGGTTCCTGGGTCAGAGCAGGTTCCGGGGTCAGAAAAGGTTCCTGGTTTAGAACAGGTTCCTGGGTCAGAAAAGGTTCCTGGGTGAGAAAAGGTTCCTTGGTCAGAACTGGTTCGTGGGTTAGAACAAGTTCCCGGGTGAGAAAAGGTTCCTGGTTCAGAACAGGTTTCTGGGTGAGAAAAGATTCCTGGGTGAGAAAAGGTTCCTGGGTCAGAGCAGGTTCCTGGGTCAGAAAAGGTTCCTGGGTCAGAACAGGTTCCCAGGTCTGA